>LR750135.1:246156-342279 GCA_902729485.2 Mus minutoides
CAGACAATCCGTGTGTAGATATGTTAGCAATGCTATCCCAGACAATCCGTGTGTAGATATGTTAGCAATGCTATCCCAGACAATCCGTGTGTAGATATGTTAGCAATGCTATCCCAGACAATCCGTGTGTAGATATGTTAGCAATGCTATCCCAGACAATCCGTGTGTAGATATGTTAGCAATGCTATCCCAGACAATCGTGTGTAGATATGTTAGCAATGGGATAAATAGTGTTTTAAGTCACAAAACATTATTAACAGTGGTGAAAGTCAAACAATAAAGTATAGTTCTGTGCTGGAGATCATTATAAATAAATATTCAATTAGAACATATCTGAAAAAGAAATATGAAATGTATCTTTTGAAATATTAAGGAAGTTGGTTAAAGGTACTTGCTGCAAACCCTCATGGTAGAAAAAGAAAAGATATTTCATTAAGTTGCCTTTTGTTACCCATATGTGAATATGGTAGGTTTACACACACATACACACACACACACACACACACACACACACACACACACACACACACACACACACACATACACACACACACACACACATGCACACACACATACACACATGTATGCAAACACACACATACAAATAGACAAAATTCAACCAAATTTTTAAAAAGAAAAAATAAGGAACTAAATAAGATATTTAAAATGTGATAATTACAATGAGATTGTTAAAAATACTTTTAAGTAACTGGAAAACTACATAGAATGGTGAATAAAAATGTTTTAGTACTGGGGGCTAGAGAGATATCTCAGTAGTTAAGAACACTTTTTAATCTTCCAGATGACTTGAGTTTTGTTCTCAGCACTTGCATGTCCTGGCTAATAATTGCTTGTACCTCTATCTCCCTGGAATTGGGCACACTCTTATGGAATCTGTGTACTGCAAACATCAGCTGTCATGCACATATGTGCACATGTATACATGTGTGTGTAGAAAGACAAACAGATACACACACACATGCATGTACATGCATAACAATAGCAAGTGGGGGTGAATTAATTATTGCATTAGACAGAAAACACATGATGTTTATGATGTTGATTACATACAAATAAAAAAAAGAATACTTTGTTTTTGGTTTTTAGAGATTTTAGTACATAATTGCCTGACTCCATATTCTTTTTTTTTTCTTTTCCTTTTTTTGTATTTTTTTATTATTATTAGAGAGTTTCTTCATTTACATTTCAAGTGTTATTCCAAAAGTCCCTTATATCCTCCCCCCGCCCTGCTCCCCTACCCTCCCTCTCCCGCTACTTGTCCCTGGCATTCCCCTGTACTGGGGCCTATAAACATTGCTAGACCAAGAGCCTTTCTTCCCGAATAATGGCCAAATAGACCATCTTCTAATACATATACAGCTAGAGACATGAGCTCTGGGGGTTCTGATTAGTTCATATTGTTGTTCTGTCTATAGGGTTGTAGACCCCTACAACTCTTGGGTACTCTCTCTAGCTCCTACATTGGGGACCCTGTGGCTCCATATTCTTAAGACTGTAAGTTGGTGGAAGAGAATGCCATAATAAAGCAGAAGAAAGAAAGAAAAAGACCCTAGAAACAAGAAAGAAATGTGCAGCTTTGAAAGGCATGCCGCCAGTTGTCAATTTCCTCTGACAGGTTCCCAACTCCTACTAAAACTTTTAGTAAGGGATTCAGAAATAAATTAATCTCCCATCTTCATTGTTCAATTTGTTGATGCATAAGATAAACTTAACCATTTTTATTCTATGAGCCTTTTTGTGCTCCTCCCTTTCCTACTGAAATCCTTGCTGTTTCCACCTAGTGCCTTTTCAGTTACTGTGTCCTCTTTTCCTGCATGAACCATTTTGTTTGAGTAAGGTTGTTTACATAAACACAGATTGAAGGTTATGGAGTGCAAAGGCCTCTTCCCTTAGCTTTATCTAACTGCCTGCCAGATTATATGTAACCAACATATAATTTGCTTTACCCAGCAGCTGACTGAAATAGATGCAGATACCCACATATAATAGCTTCTGAGCAAGGAGTTTCAAGATGCAGTATAAATTGGAAGTCAAGACTTCAACAATAACCTTTTTAGAAAAATTTATTCCCCCACACCTGTCCTGCCTTGCCTGGCTTCACACCTAAGTCCCTCTCTACAGTGAGCATGCCCCAGGCTGCCAGTGGGTTTCCAGAACCACATGGACATCTCCCATGTGAGCTTACTCTCCCGCAATATACAAAGCTGGTTGGCCACATCCCCCCCCCACCTCAGTTTCCCTCAGAGAATGAACATAGTAACAACATGTGTCCTGAGTTTTACAGGAATTAAAATCTAATGTGTTAACAAAGGTAGAAATGGCTCTCAGCAAAGATCCAGGGCTGTTAGGTATGTGCTAACTCAGTCCTATGATCATAAATATTAATGACATTTACTTAGACTATTACATTCTTTTAATAGAGAATAATATTTGTTGTTAAAAAATGATCATTCATTGTACCAAAAAGTAAATGTCAACAAGTTTCAAACTTAAAATTTGTCCTGTTTAAAAGAAATACAGTGACAATGATAGAGCAAGAGACTGAATGTATGGCCAACCAACTTGAGAATAAGTAGCTCAACTTGAGACCCATCCCATAAACAAGCACTAATCTCTAACACTATTAATCATACACCGTTATGCTAGCAGACAGGAGCCTAACTGTCCTCTGAGACGCTTTACCCAGCAGCTGACTGAAATAGATGCAGATACCCACACTTAAACATTGGTTGAAGGTCAAATACCCTTATGAGGGAAGGATTAAAGTCCCTGAAGGGGATGAGCACCCCACAGGAATACCAACAATGCTAACTAACCTGAATCTCTGATCACTCTCAGAGACTGAGCCAACATCCAAAGAGCATTCATATTGAAGTTCCTGGCACATATGCAGCAGAGGGCTGTCCTGTCTGGCATCAGTGAAAGAGGATACACCTAATCCTGCTGACTTGATTTGCCAGGGTAGGGGGCATACACAGGGAGACTCACTCTCTCAGAGACAAAGGGAAGGGGGTTTGGGGAAGGGACTCTCTAAGGGAGGAAGTGAGAGGGGTAGCATTTAGAGCATTTAGACTGTAAATAACTAAATTAATTCATTAACAAAGCTATAAGTTATCTAGAAAAAATATTTATGGAATTTCCTTTTTGGTTGCAAAACCACTTGGGTATTAACCAATATACAATAGATAGCTAGAAATAATGTATTCAAATATTAACAATACTGTAGTATTCCGTGTTTCAATAAATTATACTTGAAAAAAGCAATATTTAGTAAAATAATAGCAGGGCAGCTTTCAAAATTTGCAGGATGCAACTAAATAAAAGGAAACATTAACTTTCCTTAAATAAAAGTAAGAGAAAAGAACTAAAATCAATGTACTAAAATCTCTTCCAAGACTTGGTTAAATAAAACAATAAACCAAAATAAAATAAAGTACATGAAATAATAGTGATAATAACATGAATTTATTAGTGATATCAGTCATTATTTTTTCATCCCTTCTTTTATTATTTATTGTAAGCAAAACTATACAGTTGACAAACTTTTCCCTCACTTGGAAGGAGAGATGAGTTAGGGCTAAATACAAAATTATTTCATTCTCTCAGAAGAAAGAAGAATAAGGTAAACTCTTTAAAATGTAAGTTTAGTACAGTTTTGAATGAAAAATATATTGGCAAGTTCAGTGTGATGCTTTGATTGAGAATGTCTCCTATGGGCTCAAGTATTTGAAAACTTGGTGCCCAGTTTGTAGAAGTCTAGGTGGTGGAACATTGCTAGAGGAAGTACATCATTATTGATAGGATTTCTGAGTTTAGAGCATCACCACACATACAGCTAGCTCTCTGCTTCTTGTTTCCTTTTTCTGATTGAAGGTGTGGCACCCAGTTTCCTTTACCTGGGGCTGTAACTACATTGCCAGGATGGGTTCTAATCGTTTTGCTACTATAAGCCAAAATAAACTTTCTGTTATAATTTGTTTTGGTCATAGTATTTTATCAGGACAATAGAAAAATAACTAATGTAATTATTATATGATATATAATAATATGGTCTAAAACTTATTCTCATAAATATAATAATTCTAAATAAAATATTTTGAACGATGTCCAGCAGAATGAGAAAGTGAAAATCAATTTTGACCAAACTGATTTTCAGTAAACAGTCATGCTTGGCTTGACTAAACATTGTTTTAAAACTTTGATTATTATAATCATTATTAGTCTCATAAGATACATTAATCAGAAATGTAATTAGAAATAGAGTTGGGAAAATTCATGCTTACTAATAATAAAATATAGCTAACAGAATGAGAAAAGAGAAAAATGAATATGTACAAATGTTTACATGTTTCATTAGTCATGGAATTTTGAAAACATTCTCTAAACAAAGTAAAAGGAGCTCCTACAAATTGGCCATTATGGCAACATTGAAGAAATGAATGTGAGTATACTGATTGGAATTCATGATTCCTAAACTCACTTTCACAATACCTTAATCAAAGCTAAATCAGAGAGTATGTCCTTTTAATAATTTGTTACTGAGTGTGTCTTTTGAATACCCATGGCTCTGATAGACTCCTGTAATTGAATGCTTTCCCCATGGTGAGTCATACTATTAGGAGGTGTGGCCTTCTTGGAGAAAGAGTGGGGTAGAGGGCAAGTTTTGAGGTCTCTTATGTTCAAACTCTGCCCAGTGTGGAGCAGTGTCTCCTTTTGATGCCTTTGGATCATGATGGAGAGATCTTGGGTCCTCCAGTAGCATGTCTGTCTGCATGCTACCATGTTTCCCTCCACGATGATAATGGACTAAGCTTCTGAAATTGTAAGCCAGACCCCTTTAAATGTTTGCTTTTATAAGAGTTGCTGTGATCATGGTATGTCTTCCTAGCAATAACACATGAAGACACTGAACTACACCACTGCTCCTGTGAGCTTCATGGCATCTGATGGAAATCAATAGAACCACAAAACCAACATTTCCAACTACAGATATGTCACTATAGGCACTAGAATGAATGATCAGTGTAATGAGTGGGCTTTTCACTGTGACATATACAGGTAAAATTATTCTTCGGTTATAAATAAATGAAATTTACTGTATATATATAATATTATATATGCATATATACAGTTATGGTTATATGCAGAAAATGACAATGCATGCTTACTGACATGATTTGTGTGTCAATTTGACACAAGGTAGAGTTATCATAGAGAAAGGAGCCTTCCTTGAGGAAATGCCTCCATGAGGTCCAGCTGTAAGGTATTTTCTCAATTAGTGATCAAGGGGGGAGATCCCAGCCCATTGTTACTGGTGCCATCCCTAGGCACCAGTAGTCTTGGGTTCTATAAAAATGCAAGCTGATCAAGCCAAGGGAAACAAGCCAGTAAGTAATATCTCTCCATAGCCTCTGTATCAGCTCCTGCTTCCTGACTTGCTTGAGTTCCAGTCCCAACTTCCTTTGGTGATGAACAGCAATGTGGAATTGTAAGCTGAATAAATCCTTTCCTCCCCAACTTGTTTCTTGGTCATAATGCTTGTGCAGGAATAGAAACCCTTACTAAGACAGCATGTAAGAAGGAATCAGGAAAACATCAACCATAATTAGTGTATTAAATATGTAACGTACCAATTCACTGAATAGAAGGGGACTATAATAATAAATAATAATAAAGTGTGTCATATATTTTAGTGAATATGATAGAAAATTACTAATTTAAAAACAAATAGAATGAATTTTACTTTGACATATGGAGATATAATTATAATTGTTTGAATACTGGAAAATACGAAGACAGGATAAAGCAATGATGTTTAAAATAAAATACACATGGCTTTATATTTTTATTTCGATGGTTTCACCATCCAATATAGTACAATAATTACAGAAGTGATAAGCATTATATTTATTTCAAATACAACACCTTTTGAAGCAATTCAAAGCTGAAAACAAGGTTGCAACATTGAAGTTTGTCTTTGGTAATTTTCTAAATGTGTCTACTTGTAATTCTTATTTTCATTATATTGCTAAAATAGGTATAGAATTTTCCAGCTTTATAAAAGAAATAGTCCAAGTTTTTCAAGGAAGTTGATGACCTTAAAATTGGGGCAAAGGCCAGTAAAAAAAAATTGTGTTTCATTTTTCAACCATTCTTTATATTGTCACAAGCTACAAAAGTCATCCATCAGAATCTTTAGTACCTCTTAGAAAAGGATTCAGTTTCAGAGCACATTTCATTAGGAAATAGAATAAAGGAAGCTGAGGACCTGACAGATCTGTGGTCATGTTGAGATGACACTGCTCTGTTAGATACCATGTTGTGTGTAACTTCATGACCTCTATTAAATGAACATCTGTCTAGTGAAGAGGGATCAACTACTTATCAAAGATCAAAGGCTTCTCTTCCCACAGTTCCCTTTAAGCAGATTTTAGATAAGAGCATGCCACAAAATATTAATAGTAAGAAAAAATTGGTACATATTGGTTTCTTAAAGAACAGTGTTTGTGTGTGTGTGTGTGTGTGTGTGTGTGTGTGTGTATGCAAATTTCATCATGTATTAAAGATCTATTTTCTTTTCAGCCACCTAAACAAATGGTGCATTGTTTCCATGACCAAATGTATTGTGGAACATGCTTCTTCATGGTGGAAGCCTCCATTGTGGGAACTAACTGTACCAAGGTTAAGATGCTTCAGAATTCTGACATTTTCAAATGAATACAATGTGCTTCCAATTTACAAATGGGTTATTATATTATTACCTTTTATACATTTGTACACAGAGAGTAGGGAAACAATTTTCCCATTCATCTATTCCATTCTTTGAAAAGAATAAAAAGGCTAAAGCTGATGTATTCTTAATGCAACGTTTCTCATATATTTTGTTATTCTATTTAGTATATCAGCAGTTTTTCCTAATATCATTCATTATAACTTACCTTGCGCTTTTAAACCAACATACACATTACCAAACACACAAGAGTAAATCTACTGAAAAGATGCATTTCCTTAAGTACATTTGATATATTATTTGAGAAACTATAAAGCATTTTACAGTAAAATGAATGATGTTTTTCATTATGGCATTTTTCGGATGTGTAAGCAGATCTTTTTTAACAGCCTTAAGGAAATATGACTTACCATCCAGCATCCATTTAAATTGCTTTTACTGTATGTAATCAATGATACAGATATCTAATATCCAATTGAAGCACAATCCTGGCCAATTCTCCCTTAGCTTCATCCCTGAGGGCTTAATTTCTTCTATACAACTTCAATTTCTTCTATAATCATGTTCATTCTTCAAACCACAAATATTAATATCTTAATTAAAAACTCAAGCAATAATATAGAAACTGTATCTTTTGAGTGCAAATTCGTGAAGAATGTTATTTTTCAGATATAAATATCCAAACTGTTCTCAATGCTGCAACAAAATATCAGGTGAAAATGTAAATGAAAAAATACTGACTTTTCTATTGTTTTCTGAGATTTTAATCCATAATAAAGGGAGGTCAGGAGATAAAGAGAAGTCACATCTTGAAAATAAAGGACTCTGGGTGTGTGTGTGTTCTCATAGATAGCATAGATAATATGTAAGAACTGTGTTCAATTTTGAAAAAAATAAAGCCAAGTTTCCATAAAATAAAAAAAGTTCATTTCTGATGTCAGTTCAATGATTTTTGTACACATATAAAACAGTAGAGCAATTGCTATATGAAATTTTCTTATGATTTTACATTTGGCTTAGTCTCTTTTTATAATTCTAACACATTTATTATCTGAGTTACAAATATTTTCTCTTATTTGGCCTTAAGTATTTACACAATGATGATTTTTGAGAAAAAGGTCTTAATTTTTATGTAGTTCAAAGTTACATTTTTATTTTTTATTTCAGATGATCACAATGTTAGCAATGTATCTTGGGAATTTTAAATTCAAAGCCAAAATTATTTCTATTTCCTTAGAAAAAATATATTACTATTACATTGAGACAGAAGTTTCTTTTCTACTGATAGTAGACTTTGTACATGGTTTAAAGTAATAATAAATTGGATGTATAATGGACCCTATTGTGCTTATTGTAAACAGTAACAGTGAATTGTCTTGGTCCCTCTGAAAAATTATAGTATCAAAACCATAAGCATTATCTATCTATCTATCTATCTATCTATCTATCTATCTATCTATCTATCTATCGATCTATCGATCTATCTATCTCTATCTTTCTCTCTCTCTCTCTCTCTCTCTGAGAAGTTATTTCAACTAGTGGGACATATCTGCACAGGATTAACTCACTGCTATACTGAATTAAAACTCAACAATTAGGAAACAAGAATTGAGAGCCAGCAATATACAGACTACACAATAGCTCAATTTTATTACATCCAGAAGAAACATTAACAATCACAAGATGATCTTATAGACTCTTTCTTCATCATAGGTGTTACCTATTAATGATTTATTGTTTAATATCTCATTTTTCTACCTTATGCTACCTCATTTTTATCAGTTAATTAGCATACTTCTTTACCTCATTTCAACCACTTCTATTGCCCTCAGATCTGTTCCCCTTGTTTGTCCTATTTACCAAGACTATAAGTATACAAAATACAGGAATTAGTGTAAAAAGCGTTGTTTGAGAAGCTGCTCAGCCTTTGGTAAGAAAGTTGAAGAAGAAGTAGAAAGCACACATATATCTATTTCCAAATAGTGAACATAACATTGCTATTTTTTTACTTCTATCCAATGAGAAGGGGCATGTGCTATATGATAAAAGGCAGTTGTGCACTATCTAGAAAAGTCTCCTTAAGTGATCAATGTAACACAGAGATACATTTAAAATTTTTGAAGAAAAATTAAAAATTCTAATAAAATAAAAGATTGTAAAAAAAAAAAGAGCCCAACCACTGAAATACAGCAAGACAAAACACATTCTTCAACATATCATCACATAGATATATTTGTCATGTTGAAATAAAATAAATCCAGCAATAGGATTCCTACATCATTCAGATATGGCACAAAAATATAAAAATTTGTCCTTGGTGGGCATCTTTACAGCTTTCCTAATAGAACCTTACTAATGTAAGAAAGAGAACAGAAATATTTATTTGCTAGCCCGGAAACTGTCATATTTTTGTTGTTGTTGTTTTTGTTTTTCGAGACAGGGTTTCTCTGTATAGCCCTGGCTGTCCTGGAACTCACTTTGTAGACCAGGCTGGCCTCGATCTCAGAAATCCACCTGCCTCTGCCTCCCGAGTGCTGGGATTAAAGGCGTGCACCACCATGCCTGGCTTGAAACTGTCATATTTTGAAAATGCTATGCAAATTTGTTTATTTTCTTTCGACTCCCATATGAATAAAACCCCCATATTCTATTTTTCCTCCTGAAACTATCTTAACAGTTGACACTCTTACAATATGCTAAGTTATTCTAGTAATGAATACAGCTACCTTGCTTTTCTGTTTAGGTCATAGAGATTAACTGAAATAATAGTTGATAGAAGAAAGAATATTTATACAAGAAATCATATTGAATCTGCCCCACCGTGGTCAGCATTCATCATGCTATTGGAGCAAAGCTGAACAGCTGTGGCTGGTACTTGCTATTTTTATTTCCCAGACGAAAAGTTATAGATTCACTTCTTTATGTCAGTATTAAAAGAGAGAAAAGCGAAATGTATATTCCAAATGCTGGTTTCACTATATAGATATAGATAGTCTGTAAGTGAAGGCCTCTGAGAAGAAAAACCTTATTCAGTTTCTCCAAGTAAAGGTGACAACTTACTTACTCAAAAAATTAAAAACTATGTTTATATTATATTTCTCACTTAAGGAAACTTTTTAGATAGTGTGCAATTGCCATTTACCATATAGCATATGCTCTTGCCTCATTCCTGTATCTAACAATAAGATTAGTAATAGTCATAGCAGTAATTAAAAATTAAGAACATTACCCTTATAACTGGTACCATAATGCATCAAGGAACCATTTCTCCACCTTAACCATGTCCAGGGCCATGGTTTAGGGAACTATTATATATCCTTTTAGCTCAGAGTACTGAATCATTCGTATTAGCGAATTCTAACCTGTCCACCCTCTCTCTGTCTTGTCTTTCCCCCATGAAAGTCTCAATACAAACTGTGATCAGACCATTCTTCACAGTCCACTGTCTTCTTCCTGACTGCTTGGATAACTTATGCATCAGTCTCAGGATGGATTGATCTGCACCTAGGACTGAGTTTAACAAGTTTTGTTTCCTAGTATTATTAATATATTTTATCTTGTGGCCACTCACGAACTAGTATTAAATATGTGAAGTAAAAGAGCCAACTTTGATTTTCTGTGCTATATCAACAACATAGCAAAATCTCTTAGTAAATATTCTTGACACTATATTGGATTTACTCCTGGTCTTTTTGTTTGTTTGTTTTGTTCTGTTCTGTTCTGTTCTGTTCTGTTCTGTTCTGTTCTGTTCTGTTCTGTTCTGTTCTGTTCTGTTTTGTTTTGTTTTGTTTTTGAGACAGGGTTTCCTCTGTGTAGCCCTGAGTGTCCTGGAACTCACTCTGTAGTCCAGGCTTGGCTAGAACTCAGAAATCTGCCTACCTCTGCCTCCCAAGTGCTGGGATTAAAGCTGTGTGCCCGGCACTCCTGTGTTCATTCAAAACAGTGAATCCATCCTGAGCTCTAAATGTATTTCATTAATACTATTTCATTAAAATACAAAATTTTTAATGAAAAACATGTAGAGCTCAGGGTGGATTCACTGTTTTGAATTAACTTATGGAGAACACTTACAGAAAGAATTTATTTTGTACTTATTGCATATTGTATTATATAAATGTAGCAACTATTGAAAGACATCGTTGCATAGTATTTAAAGGTGCTTTAATGATATGTCATTAAGACCATGTCAAAGATTTTATGTTCATTTGCATGCATGCATATGCTGATATGTTTCTAAACATGTTTGACAAAGATGAACAACTGTATTTATAGAGAGAATGATTCAGGGGATGCTCATAATTTTAAAAAAAGAGAGAGAATAAAAGCTAAAAGCTTAACGGATAAAGAAGAAGGAAAATAGGAAGGCAGAAATCCTGTTAGAAAAAATTCTAAAAGAGCTATGAAAATTCTAAAAGAGCTGTTTCCTCTTCATAGATGTTACAACTAAAATCAGAAATCCTGTAAGAAAAACTTCTTGAAAATCTGTGTTCACTCTCCAAAGACCTCCCGCCAACTCAGTTCTCACTAGAGAAAACTGAAGAAGAGCAACTATCACTTTTTGCCAGCTCATCTCAGGCAGACCAAAAGCCCAGTTTTTTATTTATACATCAATTCAGTTATTTATTCTAGTTCCATGTTGACCATCCCATGAATCAGCATCCCATGACCTTAGCCCCTTGACTCTTAGGAAGAGACAGCAAGCATAAGCACAGATAATAAGATAACTGCGTAGGACCCCACCCAGGAGTCACCATGCCAACAACGCCTAGACTTAAATGTTCTCTGTTACAGACTGACCATGAACTGAGGAATGCTCCTGTGTTTGAGTCCGCCTGTCTTTGTATTTTTCTGAAAAGCTGGCTTATAGTGTAGATGCTTCTATTCCTTTGGATCTGTGACACTCCTAATATAATTCATATTGCATCTTCATTCTTTGCATTGTTGAGAATATGAATGTGTATACATACACACACACACACACACACACACACACACACACACACATATATATATATATATATATATATATATATATATATATATATATATATATATAATTTAGTGTTCTTTACCACAGCTTTCAGGGCTCTCCTGAAGATCACAGTGTTTATCAGTTTGCTAAGAAACTAGCCACATCTTCACCTCCTGGACTCATGCTGCCTCTGATTATCATTGAGTTATTAACATTAAGAAGAAGGACATTCTTCAAGAACGTGAAAATATGTACATTATTATACAAACAAGCCTTATACCCACAGCAGCCACCCACACTCATAGAGACCTGTGCCTACTGCCCCTGTCCTAGAGGCAGGAATCAAGCCATTCCATATCTACAAAAGCCATGCCAGACTTGGAAGAACGAAAGATTGTAGGAACCAGAATGTTCAAGTCATGAGAAACTCATGGCTCACAGAATCAACTAAACAGTGCTCACTGGAGCTCACAGAGACTGAACCAACAATCACAGAGTTCACAAGTGTCCTCTGCATTCACGTTGTGGTTGTTTAGTTTGGAGTATTTGTGGGACTTGTAACTTTGGAAATGTGTTGTTTCTGAGTCTTTTGCTTGCTCATGGGACCCTTTTCTTCCTCATGGGTTTTTGTTAAGCTTTTATATGAAGGTTTATGTCTAGTTTTATTGTATTTTGCTATGACATGATTGGTTGATGTCACTTGAAGTTCTCTTTTCTGAAAGGAAATAGAAGAACAATGGATTTGGGGGAGAGAAGTTGGAGGGAGGTCCTGTGTGGAAGGGAAGGAAGGGAGTCTGTGGTCTGGATATATGAGAGAAAAATGAGAAAAAAGAAAAATAAATCGAGAAAGAAACAAAGGAAGGAAGGGAGGAAAGGAGGAAAGACGAAAAGATGGAAAGAAGGGAAAGAAAGGAGACAGATAGAAAGATAATGACAGAAAGAAAGAAAGAAAGAAAGAAAGAAAGAAAGAAAGAAAGAAAGAAAGAAAGAAAGAAAGAGGAGGGGAAGGGAAGGGAAGGGAAGGGAAGGGAAGGGAAGGGAAGGGAAGGGAAGTAGTGGGCAATGATCTGTGAATATGTTTTTTGTTTTAATCCCAGATGTGAGCTTCAGGACTGCTTCAGATTGTCTACAGAAACTAATTATGATTTGTTTCATGTTCAGGCAGAGGTGTGAATTTGTCAGCTGAAGATATTTTATATTTGGAATTCTGGGACTCTTCAGAAGGTAGATAAATCTTGGAGTGCTGTGAGGCACAGTGACTGCTGCTGCTCCTCCTTCTGATTACTGCTGATGCTTGTTGGATTTTTCTGGTTTCAGTTTGTTAGGTAGAATAAATTGGACTTGCACCAAGGAACTCTATACCCCTAATCAGCAGGAAGTAGTCTAACTATATTGACAGCCCCTTTCTTTTTATGAGAGAGAGAGAGAGAGAGAGAGAGAGAGAGAGAGAGAGATATCCTGTCAAATATTTCATACTAATGCTACATTAACTGAGTGACAATGCTGACAGGTAAACAGGTAAACTCCTGCAGCCCTGCGTATGGAAAACAATTGCATGTATTAATGAAAATGTCGCTTCCATCATTTCCTTTAAAATGTAAGTCTGGGCTTGAGACACATGTATTCCATAGCTATTCATTGTGCTCCCAGTATGTGCCTTGACTATGACCATAATGAACATGATTTTTTCCCATTCAAGAAATAACAAGTTTGAGGTGGAAATAGAAAGGTAATTTCTAAAGCAGTTAGGAGACAGTAGAGATGGTAGGTGATTTTGTTCAGTAGGTGGTAAGTTACAATTACAGACAATCAAGACCTCTGGTATGATAGAACCCAGCAGGTTAATTATAGATAGTCATAATGAAGAAAAATTTGAATGTTTGGAAAAGGAGGTATATTCTGATATACATTGTATGACATACACATGCTTTGAAATGTATCTGTATATGTGTGCAATTTATATAACATATTTATGAAAATATACATTAAAATCAGAATTTAAGATTTTAGTAGAAAAAGACACTGCTTAAAGACTAAATGTGTGCTGTTAATAATGAAGAGAATGTACAGAAATAAACTGTGAAAATATTTGAGGAAATGTTCATTCATTTGGAGGTTTGCATAGTGCTTTAGAAAGTGACTAAAATCTAGCTTTTGAACAGATAAAACTTTTATGATAAATTTCAGACTGAGTATTTTGAAGAAAATTATGATAGAGGATAATATAGTTCTGCAAGTGTGGGTTGCACTTTTGAAAGAAACCAGTAATAACTCAGTATTCCAGCAGGTTAGACTTAGGGCTGTGGGTGGTGGGAAGAAAGTCAGGTGATAAAGTTTGCACTCATCATGCTTTAAAAATGAAATTTTGTCTTTAAGCTAAAATGAAGGCTGGAGAGTTTTGGAAATAGACATATAATATAATTTTCTTGATGAATATTCCTGAAAGAAGTAATAAAAGGAAAGCAGTAGACACTGGTAGGCAGAGAGTTAACTAATGGATATTGAACAAAGGAGGGCTCAATTTGGACAATGCAGGAGAATACAAGTCAAATGGAGACAGAATTGTTTGGATTGTGATTTCACTGAAAGCAGCGAATGCCCATGTATGTGTAACAACTACCACATCATTTGTAGCTGGTATTAACCAGTTGTGTGACTGCTGTATATTATTAACTTCTTTTCTGTCTGGGTTGAAACATTCAGTGTGGAAAGATTATCATTTCTTTAAGTGCTCACTTCAAAACTACCTATGAATGATCACTATAGTAAAAATGATATTAATATTTCTATGTCAGAATCATTAATAAAATTTATCATCACAATTATCATGGAAAGTATGCATTAATATCTATGAAGATTGTTTTGAGTTTATTTTTATCAGGAATATTAAAGTGAGAATCACAGGGTCAGGGAGTTTGCTGTGAGATTGTATAATGTCAGAAAATTCACCTATAAAGTCTCATACGCATAACGGCCCAAATATTAGCTGAGCAAGGATGACAAAATGAACATGCCACAATGGATGGTGAAATGCCCATGAGGCCTTAGCCATACACAAATGACTACAGGCAACTGAGCAATACATGGAGCAGGAGAAAATCTTCCCCAGGGACAAGCACACCAATTGATTATCCAATACCCACTGGTCAGCTCTAAATATATACAAACAATTAAAGTCGTACAAACAGAGATAGCTATTTTCAGCTACAACCCCGTCTCACACACACACACACACACACACACACACACACACACACACACACACACACAAATACACATGATATAGCAATAAAAAATAATATGAATTTTAAACAAGGAAAGAAGTGTGGGAAACCAGGCTGATAGAAACCAGGCCTTGAACAGCTCCCACCTGAGAGCCAATTAACCATTTGTTGGGAGCTGAGTCACCTTCCTCTTTTCACACAAGGCTGCTCCTCGGAACAGGATGATCTTTGTGCCCTGAACTGACACCTAGGACTGTTAAGAAAGAACCTGCATTCCGAGATATGCAGGCACCAAAGACTCGGAAATGAATCACAGGATGTCCCTGATGTCCCGGGCCTGCCATTTACACCCTCCTATATGTCCTTCACCTTGAAGCCTTTGTCCCCCCTCCTCAATTGCCCCTTTCCGCTCCTTTTTGCTGTATGTATATAACTGGGTTTTGTGCCTTAGAAAATGAGACCGTGACAAAACCTCGCAAACGCATGGTCTCCGCTTCTTTCTCTCCCGCCCGTCCTTTCTTACAGACAAACGGTCCTCCTCGCTCCCACGAATAACTGAGTCCCGCGGGTTCGGGACAAAGAAGCAAGGAGAGATATTGGGGACAGTTTAGAGGAAGGAAAGAGAAGGGGAAAATGTTGTAATCATAAACCTAAAAAGGCAAAAAATTAATACCTTCTGAAGGAAATAAAATATATAAATTAATGAAACAGTTTGAGGATTCTGAAACCAATTAGTTCTAGATGAGGGTTGAACAAGGAAAGGAGAAAGGTGAGACAGTGACCTACACCACCACCAGGTAAGAATACAATAAGTGTCTAAGGAGGAGTAAATTGAAACTGTTAAGGCAAATGTGACTCAAGCATCCTCACTTGGGCCTTCCTTCTTTTTTTAACTTGATTGGGTCTGTGAGGTGTAACATGGGTATTCTGTATTTTTTGGCTAATATCTAATTTTCAATAAGTACATACCACACAAGTAAATTTCAGTCTGGGTTATGAATCTCGGGGTGATATTTTCTAGTTCCATTCGTTTGCCTGGAAAATTCATGATGTCTTTCTTTTTAGTAGCTGAAAAGTACTCCATTGTGTAAATGTACCACATTTTTCTATATTTGTTTTTCAGTTGTGGGATATCCAAGCAAAGATGCTTAAATCACACTTGGAAGGGGAAAACAAAATAGTTATAGGTGGCAGAGAGAAGGAGGTAATAGGAAGGGAGAGTGGTAATAGGTAAGGAGAATGGAGGGCAGAATCAGGTGTGAGAAGAGTCATAAGATAGGCCCAGAGAGCCAGGATAATGAATGAAATTCTGCAGTTAGCAGGAGTGGGGGCCAAGAAGCTTAACAGTGGGATATGAAACCTGAAGAGGCCACTTACTATAGCCAGGCACGACCCTCAGGGTAGGGATAAGGACACAAACTCACCCACAAAGTTGTCAACCCAAAATTTGTCCTGTCTAAAAGAAGTACAGGGACAAAGATGGAGCCAAGACTGAATTAATTGCCAACCAATTACCAGCCCATATGGAGACCCATGGGCAGGTACCAGTCCCTGAAATAATTAGTGATACTTTGTTATGCTTGCAGACAGGAGCCTAGCATGACTATCCTCTGAGTAGCCCTACCCAGCAGCAGGCTGAAACAGATTAGATACCACAGAAACATTGGACAGAAGCTGAGTACTCTTGGGAGAGTTGAGAGAGGATTGAAAACCATAATGAGATGGAAACCCCACAGGGCGATCAACAGAGTCCACTAGTGTGGACCTCTGGGAGTTCTCTGAGACTAAGCCATCAACCAAAGAACATACATGTGCTGAAATGAGGACCCTGGCTCTGATGTAGCTGACTTGCAGCTCAATCTCCATGGTTGTGTTTTGTGGTCTCAGTAGGAGTGGATGTGTCTAGACTAGCAGAGACTTGATGTGCCATGGTGGGGGTGGGTACAAAGTTGGGGGACCTACCCTCTCAGAGGAGAAGGGGTGGTAAGTGAAGGACTCATTGAGGGGGGACATGGAGGGGAAGCAGCATTTGAGATGTAAATAAATTTAATTTATTTTATTTTTTGAGTAAACATAGGTAATAACTAGGAAGAAAAGTAAATGTCAGACAATGAATATTAGTAAATGTCATACTTAAATATTTACACTATATAGAATTATATTCATGTGTACATTACATCTTAATATTAAAAACACATAATATATAATGAATAAGTGGAAACCTCATCTCATATAAAATATGTTCATGTGATACAGATGCCTTTAGCATCAGACTTTTTCTTAGTGGTGCTTGTCTCTTCCACTTTAAATCCGAAGAATTAAAGAAAATGGAGGTTGTATTCTCTTATGCTACTCTTTGTACTCAGCCATGAGATATATAGGATGTTTACAGATCCTCGTTACAATTTTATACTCATACTTAAACTTCTGGATACAAGGAAGCAATATCACATAATTTATTTAAAAATGAGTAAGTGTGTCTATGCATATGCAATTAGAATTTAAACTCCATGAAATAACATTTTTGAAGCACACTGAAATAAAGGTAGCTTTTCTACTTTAAATTCATTTACTAAGATAAGCTGTACCATTGCACCATTTAAAAAATTACATAATGTCAGATTCTGTATAAGTAAATCCTATCATATTTGAATGAAGGTCTTTGTCCTGACATATTTTGGAAGACAGACATCCTTTTAGCTTTAAGTATTCACTGGAATTTTATAAGCATTATGAATCTTGTACTTCTCAGTTTTTCATAGCTTCATGGTTTTCAATATGAATCACTTTGAATATTTGTAACAAAGAAAAACATACATTTATAACTACTTATAGACATCCATAGGAGGAGAACAGAGGGCCACTGTAAATTAAGAGTTTGAAGTAGTTGGTACTATGGCTGATTTAATAAAATTCATCACAGATACAGCCTTACAATAACTGTTACTATTGACATTATTTCATTACATGTAAAACTTGTCATAATTATTTACATGAACTTAGGATTTTGAGCTCATGGAAACAGTATAATATAGATCATGTTAAAATATATTTATTTGATTGCTGTCTTTCATATGTCTTGATGTTAAGTTTTAAGAGACACACAAAACATGTGATGACATGTATGAAGTATCCCGTGATGTTCCCATTGATGTTTTCTAACGGCCATTTTAAAGTACTTGTGCTTCCATTGTTTATTGATATCGTGGATCTTAGGTCTTTTTATTGTTTTTATTCACAGAGATTACTTCTTTTCCTTTATCTGCCTTTCTGTGAATATCTTTGATATTTTTATACTTATAGTTTGGGATATTAATAGGATCATGAATATATATCTTTGTGTGGAGTTGGTGCTCTATGTACAATAGAAAACAAATGTGATATCATTATGTCCCACTGATACTACTATTTTACCAGTGTACATACTATGCAAGCTCTTAAACTAACTATGTCATTTTACTCCCACTTACATTTGTTTTTCAAATTTTTTGTTAAACATTCTTCTCCTTTCAGGGAATGTCACAACTGTCCTTTCCACCAACAGATATAATATGAAATATTCAAGCAGAAGGAAAAAATGTGTTGTATTGTTTGTGTTTGTATTCTTTAGCTTGTTCAATTGTGCTTCTAATTTCCCATTGTTTTCTTTTGGCTTAAGTTATTTCCCTTAGTCATTCTTCTGCAGAACACTGCTGATGACAAAGTCCTAGTTATCCATTGTTTGAGGCTATCATAATTTCACATTTATTATTTTTATTAATTAGATATATTTTGGAACTTATG
Organism: Mus minutoides; assembly: GCA_902729485.2. NCBI lineage: Eukaryota > Metazoa > Chordata > Mammalia > Rodentia > Muridae > Mus > Mus minutoides. The sequence continues at coordinate 264,887 of LR750135.1, forward strand.
TGAATATTTGCCCCCCCCACTTCACTTCTAACTTTCCTATTCCTTCATATCTTACTTCCAAATTCATATGCTCTGTTTATAATTGTATTTTTTAACCCGTTAGTACAATTAATGTTTCTCACATTCATCTGACCATGGGGTCAATATTCTTACCAGTGACTGAATCTTATATAAGATGAATCCACCACAGTAGCTACTAACTACTCTTTGTTCCTTACATCGGAGGAGGGAGTTTGCATTGCACTCTGTTTCTATAATGAATCCTTTTCTTTTTCCTTACTTGAAAATAGATTCTTCTCTCATATAATATATTCCAACCACAATTTCCCCTTGATCTACTATTCCTATATCCTCCCAACCCCACCTCTGCCCTGAGCCCACCTCCCTTTTCACTTCTGAAATGAACAGGCCTCCAAGAGCCAACAGTCAAGCAAACAACCAAAACATTATGATAAAACAACAGCCCTCATATTGAGGATAGAGAATACAACCCAATAGGAGGAAAAGAGTTCTAAGACCAGGAAAGAGAATCAGAGATACATCTGTTCCCATTGTTAAGAGTCTACAAAATCCACCAAGCCAGAACACTGCTGATGACAAAGTCCTAGTTATCCATTGTTTGATTTCTGTTTGGTCTCTGTGATTTTGTATGAGCCCTGCTTATTTGATTCAGTGGAGCCTTGTTCTTTGGATGTCCTTCAATCCATCTGATATTGACAATCTTTCTTCTCCCTCCTCTGCTGGGTTCAATGCGCTCTGAGTGGAGAGAACTGAAGGAGACTTCTAATTTAGACTCTGTCCTTGTAATGTCTGGCTGTGAGTCTCTGTACCTTCTATTTGCTGTGGCCACAGGAAGCCTCTTTGATGGTTTATGGGTAAGACACATATCTATGAGTGTAGAAAAACATCACTAGAAATCATTTTACTGATTTATTTATGTATTTATGTATGTATGTATGTATGTATTTATATTTTTTTCTTTCTACATGTCTGAATTATACATTCAATTACAAGTTCCATGATTGTAACATATTATAGATTGACTGTTTTGGAGGGAAAATGATGGTGTCATTTTAAAATATATATATTTAATTTTTTTTATTTACACTCCAGATTTTGTGCCCCTCCTTGTTTCCATTCTTACTGTTCCCCATCCCATGACTCCTTCCCAACCCCATTGACTGCATAAGGATGTCACCATCCTTTCATCCCCTACCCCACCAGACCTCTAAACTCTCTGGGGTTTCCAGGATCCTGAGTGTTAGGTGCATCTGGCTGAACCCAGACCCTGCAGTCCTTTGCTGTATATATGTTGGGGCCTTATATCAGCAGGTGTATGCTGCATGGTTGGTTGTCCAGTGTCTGACAGAGCTCAGTGGTCCAGGTTAATTGAGACTGCTGGTCCTCTTACACGGTCTACCTCTTCCTCAGCTTCTTCCACCTTTTCCCTAACTCAACCACAGGAGTCACAAGCTTCTGTCATTGGTTGAGTGCAAATATCTGGATCTGACTCTTTTAACTGCTTGTTGGGTCTTTCGGAAGGCAGTCATGATAGGTCTTTTTTGAGCTCTCCATAGCTTCAATGATAATGTCAAGCCTTGGATCCTCCCCTTGAGCTGGATCCCACTTTGAGCCTTTGACTTGACATCCTTTCCCTCAGTGTCCTCTCAATTTTTGTCCCTGCAGTTCTTTCATTTGGGAACATTTATGCGTCAGAGTTTTTATTGTGGGATGGCAACCCCATTCCTCCACTTGATGCCCTACTTTCTGCTGGAGATGGACTCTACAAGTTTCCACTTTACACTGCAATGCATTTCATCTAAGATCTCTCCCTTTGAGTTCTGAGAGTCTCTCACCTCCTGGGTCTCTGGTACATTCTGGAGAGTACCCCTACCTCCTACCTCTCGAGGTGGCCTGTTTCCATTCTTTCTATTGGCCCTCGACACTCTTTCCTTTTCCCCCACCCAATACCAGATCATGTTCCCTTCTTTCCCCATCACTTTTCCCATCCATGTTCTACTCTCCACCCTTGTGATAGCTTTCCTTTCCCTCACTTAGGCCCTTCAGCTTGTTGAACTTTTGTAATTCTGTGGACTTTCTCTTGAGTACTCTGTACTTTGGGAGAGGGGAGTAATATCACTTATTAGTGAGTACATACCATGCATGTCCATTTGGGTCTGAGTTACTTCACTCAGGATGATATTTACTATTTCCATCCATTTGCCTGCTAAACCCATGATGCCCTTATTCTTTTTTTTTTTNTTTGTTCCATTGACTATGTCCTTTGCCTTACAAAAACTTTTCAGTTTCATAAGGTCCCTTATATTAATTCTTGATCTTAGATCCTAAGCTATTGGGGTTCTCTATAAAAAGTTTCCCCTGCTCCATGAGTTGGAGGCTCTTTACCACTTTCTCTTCTATTAGATTCAGTATATCTGGTTTTATGTTGATGTCCTTGATCCACTTGGACTTGAGCATTGTGCAGGGTGACAAATATGGATCTATTTTCCTTTTACTACATACCTACTGCCAGTTAGATCAGCTACGTTTATTGAAGATGCTTTCATTTTTTTTCTCCATTGTATACTTTTGTCTTCTTTGTCAAAGATCAAGTGTCCATAAATGTATGGTTTTATTTCTGGGTCTTCAGTTCTATTCCTTTGATCAACATGTCAGTCTCTGTACCAATACAATGAAGATTTTTATCACTATTGCTCTGTAGTATAGGTTGAGGTCAGGGATGGTGATTCCTCCAGCTGTTCTTTTATTGTTAAGAATTGTTTTAGCTATTCTGCACATTTTGCCTTTCCAGATAAATTTGAGAATTGCTCTTTCCATGTTTTTGAAGAATTGTGTTTGGATTTTTATGGGGACTGCATTGAATCTGCAGACTGTCTTTGGTAAGATGGCCATTTTTACTATGTTAATTCTGCCAATCCATGATCATGGGAAATCTCTCCATCTTCTGAGATCTTTGATTTCTTTCTTGAGAGACTTGAAGGCATCATCATATAGATATTTCACTTGTTTAGTTAGAATTACCCCAAGATATTTTATATTATCAATGGCTATTATGAGGGTAGATATTTCAGTAATTACTTTCTCAGCCTGTATATGATTTGTATAAAGGAAGACTACTTATTCATTTGAGTTCATTTTACATCCAGCTACTTTTCTGAGTTTCAGCTGGAGAAATTCTCTGGTAGAGTTTTTGGGGTCACTTATGTATACTATTATATCATCTGCAAATAGTGCTTCCTTTATTTCTTCTTTGTCAATTTGTATCCCCTTGATCTTTTTATTGTCTTATTTTTCTAGCTATCACTTTGATTACTATATTGAATAGATATAGGGAGAGTGGGCATACTTTTTTTGTCCTAGATTTTAGTAGAATTGCTTAAAGTATGTCTGCATAAATTTGATAAATGCCTATTGGTTTGCAGTAAATTGGTTTTATTATGTTTAGGTATGGGCCTTGAATTCCTGTTCTTTCCATGACTTTTATCATGAAGGGGTGTTGGATTTTGTCAAATGCTTTCTCAGCATCTAACGAGATGATCATGTCATTTTTTTCTTTGTGTTTGTTTATATAGTGGATTATGTTGATGGATTTTTGTATATTGGACCAACCTTCTATCCTTGGGACAAAGCATACTTGATTGTGATGAATGATGGTTTTGATCTGTTCTTGGATTTGGTTTGCAAGAATTTTATTGAGTATTTTTGTGTTGATATTCATAACTGAGTTTGTTCTGATATTCTCTCTTTTGGTTGGGTCTGTGTGTGGTTTAGGTATTAGAGTAATTGTTGCTTCATAGAATGAAGTAGGTAGTGTTCTTTCTGCCTCTATTTTATAGAATATTTGAGGAATATTGGTATTAGGCATATTTTGATGGTCTGGTAGAATTCTGCACTAAATCTGTCTGGCCCTGGGCTTATTTTGTTTGGGAGGGTTTTAATGACTTCTCTTTCCTTATGGGATATGGGCCTGTTTAGATAGTTTACCTGATCTTGATTTAACTTTGGCATGTGATATATGTCTAAAAATCCATACACTTCATCTAGATTTTCCAGTTTTCTTGGGTATAGGCTTTTGTAGTAGGATCTGATGAATTTTTGAATTTTTTTCTCTTGTTATGTTTCCCTTTTTATTTATGATTTTCTTAATTTGGATCCTGCAACTGGGCCCTTTAGTTAGTTTGGCTAGGGGTTTATCTATCTTGTTGATTCCTTCAAAGAACTAACTTTTGGTTTTGTTGATTCTTTGTATTGTTCTCTTTGTTTCTATTTGGTTGATATTGACCCTGAGTTTGACTATTTCCTGCAGTCTACTCCTCTTGGATGTGTTTGCATCTTTATGTTCTAAAGCTCTCAGGTGTGCTGTTAAGTTACTAGTGTATGCTCTCTTCAGTTTCTTTACCAGGGCTCTTAGTGTAATGATTTTTCCTCATAGTACTGCTTTCATTGTGTCCCATAAGTTTTGGTATGTTGTGTCAACATTTTCATTGGAATCCAGGAATTCTTTAATTTCTTTCTTTACTTCTTCCCTAACCAAGTTATCATTAAGTAGAGAGTTGTTCAGTGTCCACATGTATGTGGGCTTTCTGTTGTTTTTCTTATTACTGGAGAACATGCTTAGGCCATGTGATCTGATAGGATGCATGAGATTATTTCAATCTTCTTGTATTGGTTGAGGTTTGTTTTGTGACCAATTGTCAATTTTGTGTTGATTTTGGAGAAGGTACCATGATGTGCTGAAAAGAAGGTATATACCTTTGTTTTAGGGTGAAATGCTCTGTAGACATCTATTATATCACTTTTGTTCATGAGCTCTACTACTTTCATTGTATCTCTGTTTAGTTTTTGTTTCAATGACCTATTAGTGAAAGTGGGTTGTTGAAGTCTCCCACTATTATTGTGTGGTTTTCAATGTGTGTTTTTTGCTTTAGTAATGTTTACGTTCAGAATTGAGAATTTCTCTTGATGGATTCTCCCTTTGATGAATATGAAGTGTCATTTTTTTTATCATGCTAGATAACTTTTTGTTGAAAGTCTATTTATTGGGTACTAGGGTGTCAACTTAAGCATGTTTCTTGGGGCCGTTTGCTTGAAACACCTTTATCCAGACTTATACTCTGTGATAATGTCTGTCTTTTTTATTGAAGTGTGTTTTTGTATGTAGCAAAATGATGGATCCTGTTTGCATATCTATTCTGTTAGCTTATGTCTTTTTATAGGCGACTTGAGTCTATTAATATTGAGAGATATTAAAGGCAGATAACTGTTAGATACTGTTATGTATGTTTTTGCAAATGGCTTTATGTGAGTGTGGTTCTCTCCTATTGGCTTTGTTGTGAGATGATTAATATTTTGTCTTCTCTTCGGTTTAGGTACCCTCTTTGTGTTGGAGTTTTCCTTCTAGAACCCTCTGCAGGGCTAGATTGGTAGATAGTGTTTGAACTTGGTTTTGTCCTGGAATATTTTGGATTCTCCATCTATGTTGATTGAAAGTTTTGTTGGATATAGTAGCCTGGGCTGGCATTTGTGTTCTCTTAGAATCTGAATGATTTCTGACCAGGCTTTTCTGGCTTTTAGTGTCTTTGTTGAGAAGTCTGGTGTAATTCTGATAGGTCTATGTTTGTATGTTACTTGGCCCTTTCCCCTTGCAGCTTTTGATATTCTTTTTCTTGTTATTGTTGTTCTGTGAAATTAGTGTTTTGATTATTATGTGACTAGAGGATTTTCTTTTCTGGCCCCATTTATTTGATGTTCTATAGACTTCTTGTATATTTATGGCCTTCTCATTTTTGGTTTGGGGAAGATTTCTTCTATGATTTTGTTGAAGATGTTTTCAGGTCCTTTGAGCTGGGAATCTTCATCTGCCACTATTCCAATTATTCTTAGATTTGGTCTTTGCATTGTGTCCTGAATTTTCTTGATGTGTTGGGTTAGAAGTTTTTTATGTTTTGAATTTTCTTTGACAGTTGTGGCAATCTCTTCTAAGGTATCTTCTATACCTGAGATTCTCTCTTGTATTTCTTGTATTCTGTTGGTGATATTCACATCTGTAATTCCTCACATTTTTCCTATGTTTTCCACTTCCAGGTTTGCCTCCATTTATGTTTTCTTTATTGTTTCTACTTCCATTTTTAGGTCTTGGATTGCTGTTTTCAATTACTTCACCTATTTGATTGTGTTTTCCTCTATTTCTTTAAGGGATTTATTTGTTTCCTCTAAGTGTATCTACCTGTTTACCTGTGCTTTTTGTATTTCTTTCAGTGAGCTATTTTTCTCCTTAAAGGACTTTATTATCCTCAAGAGATGGGAATTTAGGTCAGCTTCCAGATTTTCAGATGAGTTGGTATATTCAGAGCTTGTGTTTTCATGATGCCCATGTATACTGGCTTCTGTTGCTTATGGTCTTGTGCTTGCCTCACACCATCTGGTTTTTCCTAGTGTTTTTCTGGTCTGGTGACTCTGTCTGGATTCTGCCTGTTTTGTCCCTGGTTGTTTTGGGTTTCCTGGTAGGCCTGTGGCCTGTCTGAAGCAGACCTCCTTTGGGGCCTTCCAACTGTGGGGTCTTCAGAGGGGAAGAGAAGCCACTGATCTGTTGACCTGGCTACAGTAGATCTAGTGGGAGACCTTCAGACTTTTGGATCTTCAGAGGAGCAGTCAAGATGTTGTCCTGTGTGAAGCTGTTCTCCAGTGGAGCCTCCAGACTAGTTTCTGTGTCCTGTGTTCAGAAGAACTCCAGGAAGTCATTCAGTCTGTTGAGTCAGTTGCCCTGGATACCACAGAGCCCCAGAGAGGTCCTTAGACTGTGTTGTCAGTTGACCAACAGTTGCCCAGTGCGAAGAAGAAGTCCTGGGATGCCTTCAAGCTGTGGTGTCTTCAGGGGAGCAGAAAAGCTAACAAAGATTAGTTGCTCAGTTGCCCTCTCTCACTGGATCTCCTGAGATGCCTTCAGGCTGTGGTGTCAGTTGCCCTGTGTGTAGCAGATCTTCTGGGGTGCCTCAGGCTGGGGTGTCAGTTGCTATGAGTTCAGGGCATCTCCTGGGATGGCTCAGGCTGTAGCAGTCTGTCCCAGCAGAAAGGATAGGCTAGAAGGATTTATTTATTTATTTATTTATTTATTTATTTATTTATTTATTTCTAGTTGTGTTTCCAGTAAGCCATTCACTACCACATACATTGAATTTGGGTTACTGTGGTTTTTACCTAGCTCTTTGCATTTACATTTCAAATGTTTCACTAAGATGGTTTTTCATGTGACTTTCATAGATATATATATTCGTTGGAGTTTGTTGCATTTCCTCAATCTATAGAATTGTATTTTTTTTCCTGTTTTTTCAAGTCAGGATTTCTCTGTGTAGCCCTGGCTGATCCGGAACTCACTCTGTAGACCAGACTGGCCTCAAACTCAGAAATCTGCCTGCTTCTGCCTCCCAAGTGCTGGAATTAAAGAAGTATGCCTGGCTAGAATTGTATTTTTGTTAAAATTTTATATGTTAACTTTGCTCATTTAAATAATTTTCTATTAGTGTGCTCATTATACTCTACTGTATTTCCAGTTAAAATAGTTTTCATTTCTGAAATACCTAATATTCAAATGTTTATGTCTTGGCTTTGCAGGGAATTTCTTTAGTATAGGCAAGCTCCTTATTGCTCACTGAAGATCCTCACAATTGTTTAAAAAAATGTTTTTTAACTAATTCTAATATCTGTGTTAAACGAGTGTTGATCTCAATTGATTGCCTATGATATCTGGAATCCTTTCTTATATTATAAGCCATTTCTAGGTGAAACTGAATACTCTGAAGGTCCTGTCACAGGTCTCTAGAACTTGAGTAAAATTTGTGATAGGGCATATGGTGTAGCTCTGAATTATTGATCTGTTATATAAAATGTATTCATATGCAGTTAAAAGTAACTGTTCAGAATCTATTCAGTTGAGGTGACTGTAGGGTTTGTTTATTTCTGCTTAAACATCCACTCAATCTGTTGTTTCTTCCCCTGTAGAGTATCATTTAGGAGAAGATCTGTTTATGTTCCCATTTTCAATAAAAACAAATATGTAGACATGTTTCTCTATTGTAGAAAAATATAACCTATTATATATATAGTGATTCCATTGTGCTTACCCCATTTAATAGTCTCTACGCAAGGCAGCTTCAGCATGTTATGGTGGTCCACGTTCCTTTTTATAAATGTCTACTCTGTCATTGTAAAACCACGAGTGACACTACATTTTAGAAAGATGAGCAGCAATGCTATGTCTTTTGAGAAATGATATTTTAGTTAGCTGTAACATCCCTCCCACACCAGCCTGCTTCAGGCTGGTGCACAGAACAGCCATGGGAAGCCACAGGCAGTGTGGCTACCATTGTCTTGCTAAATCGCACCTGAGCTACTCTGGTGCCCTGCTGTCTGTCCCTGTGCCTCTCCCAGGACCACCAAGGGCTGAGACATTCCAGAGCGCCCTGGACCTTGGCTCCGCCCAGTTCACTTGCCTACAGCTGGAACATCTCAGTGCTCCAGGCTTCCCCCCCAATTCCAGGCGCCTGCGCAGAACCGACTGGGGTGTGAGGGGCCTTCCCCCTAAGGAGAACCCAAAAATAAAGTAGATGCTTTGATCAGAATGTGTGTGTCGACTTGGCGTCCACTTTCTCTCCTCACCCTAGTTTCATTTCAGCCCCAGACCATCTTCCATGGGACCCAGTCTGTAATGGGGGTCAACTGCAGGCGGTAGACCCCAACAGTTAGCAAGGAAACTTATATACTAAATTAAAACAGGTAATTAAAAGTGCTTATATAATAGCAAATGTATGTTAATTAGGTATAAAAAGTTTAGCAAATGTCACATCTTTAAGAATTCCATTAATGATTTTAATATCTTCATAAGAATTTTTATGGCAAACAACATAACCTTTATTGATCCTGTATGTGCATAATTTTATTGAAAATTTCTTTTAATATTTTTATGTTCCTTGATATCTATCAACATTAAATTTCTGCACTCAAAACTAAATCTTTTATAAACATAATCACATCTTTGTTTTTAAAAGTCTAGTTAATTTTCATACATTGCTAAAATGACATGAAATCATACAGAATTTCCAAAGCAAATGGATGGAACTAAAAGAATACCATCCTGATTGAGGTAACCCAGACCTAAAAGGATATGTATGGTATGTTCTCACTAATAAGTGGATATTAACAGTAAAGTACAGGATAACCATGCTATCAATAGATCCAAAGAAGCCAAATAAAAAGCACTGTACAAAGGAACAAGTTTAAATCTTTCTCAGAAGTGGAAACAAAACAGATATTAGGGATAGATAGAAGGAGAGAAGTTAGTGGAGAAGGGGATGGGAAGGGGGAGTGGTACAGGTGGGGGAAGATCATATATAGGTAGAGCAGGAGGTAGAGAAGGATAATTGATTTGTGATAGCAATCTCTAAGAGGTGCCAGAGACCTGGGATGGGAGAGGCCCCAGAAGATCTAAGGGGGCAACTCTATCAGTGGGAGATGGATCCTGAAGTGGCCACTTCCTTTACCCAGGCAGTACTTCCAGAAGAAGGATAAGAACATCAACACATTCACAGTCTTTGACCCAAAATGTGTCCTGCCTACAGGGTATTCAGGAACAAGATAAAGCAGAGACTGAGGGCATAACCAATCGATAACAGCCCCAAATACAGACCCATCCCATGAGTAAGAACCAATCCCTGGCATTATTAATGATACTCCATTATACTTGCAGACAGAAACCAGGCCTAACTGTTCTCTAAGATACTTCACACATCAGTCAATGGAAACAGATGTGGAGACTCATACCCAAATATTAGAAAGAGCTTAAGGAGTCTTACAGATGAGTTGACAGAAAAATTGAGTGACCTGAAGAAGACAGGAACTCCACAGAAAGACCAACAATATCAACTCACCTAGACCCTAGGCAACTCCTAGAAACTGAACCACCAACCAAAGAGCAAGCACAGAGCTGGACCTAGGTCTCCTGCACATATATCGCAGATGAGCAGCTTGATTTTCATGTGTGTCCTCCAAACAACTGTAGCAGGGGTTGTCTGTCTTCCTGTGGATCCTATACCCCTAAATGGACATCTCTGGCCTCAGGACGAGAGGATGTGCTTAGTTCTACATCAACTTGATGTGCGCGGGACGAGGGAAAAGGGAATACTAAGAGAGGAGTAAGGGCTGATTTTGAAATGCAGATGAAATAAATAAATAAATTTAATAAAAACCATTCAATAAAAATCAAGTAAAATATAGAAATCCAATGTTATTAGCATTTTGTATTTATTGAAAATAAGTTATGTAGTACAAAGTTTAATTTGTAGTGATAAGATTTTGTAGCTCTATGATAAGAAAGAGTTTTTGAACTCAAGCATGTTTGATAACATTTTTTTTTCCTCTAAGACAGGATTTCTCTCTATATCCCTGGCTGTCCGGGAACTCATTTTGTAGACCAGGCTGGCCTTGAACTCAGAAATCCACCTGCTTCTGCATCCTGAGTGCTGGGATTAAAAGCGTGTGCCACCACGCCCAGCTTTCAAGCCTATTTGATGATGTGTTATTTAAGAAATGAAATGTTTATCAAACAACTTGATTCACATAGAGAACAGTACGAATTTTATGAGAAAATAATAATAGATTATTACCTCAGTTTATATTACTGAATGTTGCATATTCTGATTGATGCTGGATTTTTTTTTTCTATGAGAAGAGGTTTATTGGGGGGAAGCAAGGACGAGAAGGAGGAGAAATGAGGGGGACAAAGAACAAGAAGGCAATGCTGGATTTTATTATTATGTCACTGAGATTACTCAGGAAACACAGACACCTGTTCCAAATTCTGATGACTTCAGTTCAATACCTCAGACCCACATAACCAAGATGCCGACTCCTGATAGTAAACCTCTCATCTATTGTTACTCACACACTGTGGAATGTGAGTGCCCGCTCCTGTACTCACAAAATAAAATTCAAGAAAATTCATTTTAAAAGATGTGTTAAAAAGCAAACAAACAAAGAATATTGTCGAGCCAAGATGTAGTACATGCATACATTAAAGTTACCTGAGTTGCTTAGTTTTTCTATGACCCTTGAATAGGGATAATGCTAGCTACTTATTTATTAAATTTCCATGATAACCTACCATTGATGAGTGTTTAGTACTATTTTATTGCTAGGCATGATTATAGACAGCATGTATCCTTTATATTGTAATTTTTTCATACTGAGTTAAGTAGATTAATAAAAGATCACAGCCATTCATTATGAGCTCTTATGATCTTTGTTTATAATTCTACTTTTATGAATAAGGTATCTATGAATTTAGCTACAGTTCCTGCTGATTTCTATATGTATGTCTGTATACTACAGCACATGTAAGCAAGACTATCACACACACACACATGGACAGGAACAAAAGTAACTTGAGTTACTAAAAATTCAGTGAAAAATAAGTTCAAACTAAATACATCATAGTACAGATATATACATATTCAGTGAAAAATAAGTTGAAATTATATATATATATATATATATATATATATATATATATATATATATAGAAAGAGAGAGAGAGAGAGAGAGAGAGAGAGAGAAAATTCTACATGAAATTTATGTAGTTATTGTGGAGAAAAAAGGAATATAATTCTAACCTAACAAATACTTGGGTTTTGGAAGAAAATGTTTGCTAATATACAAAATTCTTTACAAAATGATAGATAATCTAAGTGCAATCTCAAGGGAAATTCCAGCATATTTATTGAGCAAAACCATCTATGCAATTTATCATAACCACAAAACTGATTATGAAAGAGTAGAAATGAGTGAGAGGATAGGGACAACTTGATTTCAAGATTTAAGGAAAATGGAGATTCTTTCAGAACAAATGGAAGCTGAGACAAGCCAAGGCAACAATGCTGCTTTGTACAAAGACATAAGCAAGCATGGAACAGAATCTAGTCAAGAAATAAACTCAGAATAAACGCACATAAATCAACTGATCGATTTTACTCTGTCACCAAGGCAATTCAGATGGGAGATAACCTTTTGAACAGGGTGATCATAACTCAACTTTTCTTTAAAAAAAGAAAATAAAACTTCATTCGTTATTCACATTATATACATAGAACCTTGAAGAAAAAAAAAGTATAATAGAACTGAAAATTATTTCTGCTTAGATTATGCAAAAATTTATTAGATAAAAACAGACGAACTGTAAATGTAAAATAATATATTGAATTTCAACAACATCATCCTCTTTTCTAAAATCAGTATAAAACAAAAAGTATGCTACAGATGAAGAAAAACATATCAGACAATTTATATACAATTTATAAAAGATGCTATGATGATTCAGCAATGAGAAGACAAATGAGGTTTTTCTTCTATAGGATACTGAGACCAGGGGGACCTTTTCTTCTAGGGCAGAATGAGCAATTTAGCAAAATCATGTCTCAGGGAAAAAAATCACTGAAGATTTACAGAGAACCATCATGTCTCTTCAAAGATACTCTTCTAGATGTGACAGGAAAGCTTAAAGTCTGAAACCTCAGCAATACTGTTGCCTAAACAAGATTTAATTATGTAGAGGAACTTCAATCCCATAACATCACAGCTCTGGAAAGGGATCACATCCAAAGGACTTCTATGTGAACTGACTATCTTGATACGCATTTAATCCTTCTGACTGTAATACTGACACACCCTTAGTATATGACTTTAGATCAAATAATGAAGATAAACTTAGTTTGTAAAAGGAAGCATTCATATTTGAAAGTGAAGTCTAATTGAAGAGCACAGATCAGAGAAAGATTTGACAGGATGAGTCAAAGATAGGATATGCCCTAATCTCATGAGAAAAGACAGACAGAGAGAGAGAGAGAGAGAGAGAGAGAGAGAGAGAGAGAGAGAGAGAGAGAGAGAGAGACTACTTAAGAGTAGTACAAAGTTAAGTTAGTAGTGCAGTTCAGTTGAGTCCAGGAAATGCAGTAGAGTTTCACTGAGTTCAATTCAGTGTAGTTCGGTTGAACAAAATTGAGTTCAGTTGAGTTCCAGGAGTTCTGTTCAGTTCTTGTGGTCAATTCAGTTCAGTTCATGGATTCAGGTCAGTTACGTTGATCCAATTTGGTTCCTGCAGTTCCTTTTAGTTTATCTGAGTGCAATTAGAATCAGTGCAATGAACTTGAGTTTGGTTGAGTCTGTTCTGTTTGGTGCAGTCAGTACAGTGAAGATCAGTTCATAAACAGCAGAGGAAATTTGACTGGGACACTTACAAAGGCACCGGTGAAGAGAACAAGAAGCCACAAGATAGAACACATTGCCAAAGATAGTTTGAGGCCAAGCAGAGCGATTCAGTGAGAAACCAAGAGAAGCCAGATTGAATCAGTTAGCTTGGAGAAGATTCAGAGCCAGAACAGCTATTTTGACCCAGCCAGCTGAAATTCAGAAAGAGCTAGAGGGCATAGTTTATTCAACTGTATGCCTCTGACTATTTTTTTTTTTTTTTTTTTTTGAGACAGGATTTCTCTGTATAGCCCTGGCTGTCCTGAAACTCACTCTGTAAACCAGGCTGGCCTCGAACTCAGAAATCCACCTGCCTCTGCCTCCCAAGTGCTGGGATTAAAGGCATGCGCCACCACTGCCCGGCTAAAAGTTACTTTTACAGAGAAGTATCATACTGACTTCATTAACAGCTTAGTCATCACTTTGCTCTGTATCAGTGAGTAATTATAATTAAATGATATATATGTCAAGTCAAAAAAACTTATTTTTGATTAGTTTTTAATTTGTTATAGCCTGGTGTCATTTTTTGAATTTCTGTATTTCTCTTATTTTGCCTAACCCCACTGGAATTAAATTTCTTATCCATATCAAATCTTTCTGTAACTCTTTTTTTTTATTATTTTTTGAGAGATTCACATGATGTGTTTCGTTCATCTCTACCTTTATTACCCAACTCTTACCAGATCCACTCTCTTATCTACCCAGACAAGGCTGTATCCTATTTTCTTTTAACCCTTCCAAACTGATTAGTACTGCAAATGTGTGCATAATTTTATATGCTTCAATAACAATTTATACAGATACATATTTACATATGTACATGAGTTTGCATGTATTTATATGTGTGTTTTACACATTTATAACACACTCCCATAGTGTGTTTTACTTCTAAGATCACTTTTTTTCAGAATTGTTTTTGTTGATAGCACTTGTATGGTTTCCCTATATATATAATGCAGGTGTTGTTTGATAGAGTATTACTACCAAAATATGAACAATGTGCATTGTAATTATTATTTTCAGACTTTGGATTGTCTTTTAAATTTATCTCATACTACTTTTTAAAATTTTTATTGATTATTTTATTTATATTTCAAACGTTATCCTCCTTCCAAATCTCCCTTCCCCCAAAAAAGCTCCCTATCCTTTCCTCTCTCACTCTCCCATTATGCAGGTCCTCCCCCACCCTTCCCCCCACTCCTGCATCAGCAGCCAAGCATTCCCCTATCTGGGACCAAGGGCTTCCCCTGCCTGTGATGTCATATAAGACAGTCCTTTGCTACATACCCAGTTGGACCCATGGATACATGCTGTGTACTGTTGGGTTAGTGGTTTATCCCCTGGGATCTTTACACTTTTTGATCAGTATAATGGTGTTTTATTTTTGAAGAATTACTTTTTAAAAATAAAAGTGTCTCTGCATTTGTGTCTATTTACAACCTATGACTAGCCAAGATACAAGGGAGACAATTATGCTCCTTGCAGAAAGTCAATTGTTTTAGTCTTAATTGTAAGAAGAGCGGGCACTTTCCTAGATGATGTGACACTAAGCCTCTATTTTCTAACTACTTTCTAGCTTTAGAATGTGAAGGTTTGATTGACACTCCCTCTCAGGTTTGTTGATTTTGTTTTTACTTTAGTTTAATTTTGTTTATTGAGTTTGTAGCAAAAATTTTTATTTGATCACTACTATGTAAGCATATACGTGTGTATATCTCTGTGCATGCATTTGTGTTTTTGAGTGTGTGCATTCACATCTTTAGATTTTCTATGTCTTCCCTAACCTCCCTCTTTCATAGTTCATGATAATAAGCCATTGGATTTCAAAATATTCTGTTAGTTGATTTGGGCAATAAGGCCCAGTGATCACTGTCTCTGTTTTGCCAGTGGTGCGAATAATCACAAAAGCATCCTGTTTCACACTTGATCTTCTATGGGGTTCTGAAGGTCTGGATTAGAGTCTATGCTTGAATTGTATTTTTTTGTTTTTTTGTTTTTTTGTTTTTTTTTTTTTTGTCTTTTGTTTTTTGTTGTTGCTGTTGTTTGTTTTCAACACAGGGTTTCTCTATGTATCTCTGACTGTCCTGAAACTCATTCTGTAGACCAGGCTGGCCTCGAACTCAGAAATCCACCTGCCTCTGCCTCCCAAGTGCTGGGATTAAAGGCGTTCTCTACCACTGCCTGACACCTATGCTTGAACTGTAATTGAGTCATATCCCCAGGACCCAATGAACATTTCTCTTAAGCAATAGTGATGAAATTTATCAATCTGTTTCCTTTTTTATCTATAAACATTTATTTCAACTCTTTAGTAATTTAATAAATCATCAAATGGCAGTTATTTCAGTCCTTTATTTGATCTTCATATAAATGCCACTTCTTAATGTAGCTTACTTAGTGTTTCACAGAGGGCCTTGGTTTATTAGTTATACTTTAGAATTAATTTCTGTCAATTTACGTGTTTTCTTGATCTTGATGTTAACTTTCTCCTAATGTATTTCTTAGATAATTTTTAAACAAAAGGCATGCTTCTTAGGATGTCATATTTTTATGTCTCATCATTACTGACTTGGAACTAATTTAGGTTGATTAAGACTTTTTCTTTCTCTTTTGTCTTAATCAATCTGTTTCTAAATCTGATGGGCAGATTTTTGTTGCTTGTTACCTTTCTAAGCAACTCTATTACTCCTTTACATATGTCCTTTAGATAGCTGCATATGTTTAAAAAAAATCCTGCTACAGTATTTATTCACAAGATTTCTGATACTACTCTCATTTGACCTATGTCTAAATGTTATATTTTTCTGTTTCAATGTGAGACTTTTATTCTTTTTTTATACAGATTAATATCTTTGGAATTTATTCCTTAGGATGTTAGACAACATTTACATTTTATACACAAGCATGCTAAAAATAGATTAGATGTTATAATAGAATTTTTACATGTGTTAGCTAAGTGATTTTTTCTTATATTTGAAACTGTTCCAGTTTTTGAATATATATTTTTAAATTATGGATGACAACATTGCTGAAACTTCCTATGAATTTTCATGATTTCCTTGTTAAGTCTTCTGGATTTTTTTGGTTATAAAATGTGCCATCTCTAAATAATCATAATTTTGTTTTCTCTTTTCAATATTTAAATCTCATCTTTTAAAATAGTGAGTCATATTGACAAAAAACATCTTCATTCAATTTTGAAAACATGTTTCTAGGAAGTAATGCTTTTTTTTTGTAGTGTCAGAAGCTATGTCTATAAAATCTCAATAACATGGTTACCTCATCTTGAACTTAACAAGAATGTCCTAGCATCCCTGAGCATAAGAGACATGTCAAAGTAGACAGAGGAAAATCTAGGAGGCCTCAACCCTACTCAGAAATCTAATAAAGGCTGAGGGTAGAAAAAACCTTTTTTGACAGGGAAGAGTATATCCATTGGTTATTCAACACCAAATCATCAATCTTGAAAACATGCATACAAGTAATATTAGATAGACTGAGCAGGCTATACTAAGGGAATACGTGTGTGTGCACACGCGTGCGTGTGTGTGTGTGTGTGTGTGTGTGTGTGTGTGTGTGTGTGTGTGTGTGTGTGTGTGTGTGTGTGTGTGTGTGTGTGTGTGTGTGTGTGTGTGTGTGTGTGTGTGTGTGCATGTGTGTATGTGTGTGTATGTTTGAGTATGTGTGTGTGCATGTGTATGTATACATATGTACATATAACAAATACTGAGAAATGAGGCCAGGAGATTAAAGCATACCAAGATAGCAAGGAGAGTTATATAGAAAATCACGCAGGTAAGAAAAGAAAGGAAGAAATGTAAATATTTTATAATCTCAAAAAATAATAGAATTATTTGGATAATGCTGCTCAAAGTGCTTACATGTAACCAAAAATTTTAGTTATTTTGCCTTTTATTTCTAACATTAAATGCACTGTAGAACTTACATGCTAGTTATAGGACAGTGGCTTGATGAAGTTAAATGTCCCTGAAGTCCTGATATGAAATATTTTAAACCTTCAAAAAACACCTTTATTCCTTTCATTGACAAAAATGAAAAACAAGGTGATGTTATATGAGCTTCTAAATCAGTAAACTTTTTTTTGCTTATTCTAAAATCCATATATATATATATATATATATATATATATATATATATATATACAAAATATATTTTTTGTCTAATTTCTTTCCATATTTTTCAAAGGTACAAATAAAATGATGTATCTTGAAAGCTTAGTTTCAATTATTATGTAATAGTTAACCCTACAAATCAGTTACTGAAGAATATTACATTGACTTTTGGTTTGTGAAAAATTGTCTCTGAACATACCACACTATTTATCTTGTCTTGAGTAATACTTAAAATGTATCATACAACTATTTACATTTTGCTTGCTTTCTAAATATATTCCTTTATTACTCACTTATTTTGTATTTATTATTTTTCACTATGGAAAAACAAACCACTTTATACAATAATTCTAAGAAAAAACAGAATGCTAAAGGCAAAACAGACCACCATTCAGGCCAACAATACATTACAGGCCAACAACAAGGTATTTAAAATAGTAATACATTTTTCAAATTTATACATATTTAAAATTTTATTCATGCACATGGTATTTACAAAATTTTTATCACTCAATCAATTATAGCCCAGTATCCCTTGATTCTTTCTTTAATTCACAGACACACACAAATGTACACACACATGCACATGCACACACACAAAAACACACGCACATGCACCCCTCCACCCCCCCACAGAGCTGGATGTATTTAGTGTTGCTCCATATATCTGTGGCTACCCTATATAGTCAAATGAAAACTAGGTCATTCAATATCATTGTTACTATTACTTTTATAAAATCTCTTCTGTTTTTTTTTTTTCTAAAATTTTCTTACAGTAAGTATTCATCACTTATGAATATTGTCAAAGAACCTAATTTTAATTTTAACATTTTCACATTTCTGTAATTTTTCTTTATGTTGAAATTATATCTTTAGTTACAATTACTTTCTTTTGATATGTTCCCCCTAATTTTCTTTAGATGAAATAAAACAGTCAAAAATTTCAGATCTTAAAGACACCATATTTTCTAACAGTAATTCAGCAGAGAAGGATCAGTACACTGAGGCTGTTGTATGAGTAACCTGGCCAGAATCATTAACTCACCAGGGCTGCTTTCTGGAGGACAATTGCTTCTAAGTCTATTCATGTGTTGGCAGACAAGATTTCTATGACTGTGAGACGGGGTTTTCTTTGCCTTGTTTTCTGT
Organism: Mus minutoides; assembly: GCA_902729485.2. NCBI lineage: Eukaryota > Metazoa > Chordata > Mammalia > Rodentia > Muridae > Mus > Mus minutoides. Next base: position 283,482 of record LR750135.1, read on the forward strand.
CTCTGAACACTACTTGCTGTCCACACTGCTATTACTCTATGCCTCCATCTTCAAATGATAATTTCGCATTGTGTCTTTCTAGTCATAAATTTTTCTTACTTTACCTATGGCCACATCTTAGGGTTTTCATTTTTAGAACTTAGATTTAGCGAGTTGGATGCCAGAAAGCATGTTGTATAATAGTATGGGCTCTTCTATAACAATAATAAATCAAGACAACCTCTCACAGAACTGGCCACAGGTCTACCTCATCTGGAGAATACTTCAGTTAAGATTCCCTCAGATGACTCTCAGTGAGATTTAGAGTGTGAACCTAACTAAGACAACTTCTGAACTAAACATTCTCAATTTTAATTTTTCTCTTTCCTCATTTGTTTTTTTTTTAATTTTGCTTTTAATATAAATATTTTCTTTTAAAGATGCAGCACCAAATGTTATTGAGGATGTGGAAACTGAGGTCTCTAACACTTTCATATTCTGTAGGTACAAATTGATAATTTTTTTTCTGGAAAACAGTTTGGTAATATCATATAAAACTACAGTTCAATTGCCATAGGTTCAGTAGACCCTTGAACATTTATTCCAGAGAAATTGAGATGTATGTTAACATAAAAAGAATATAGTGAATGACTATAGCAGCTTCAAGCATGGTAATCAAACCCAACCCTGTGATAGGGTCTAAAACATTCTAGTGCATGGGAGAGTTGGTAATAGAAGAGAAACCACTATCCAGAAAATGCTTATGAGTGAAACAAGCCAACCCTAGAAGATTCTATGCAATGGGTCTGCTTATACAATTTTTTAAAATTTACATTTCAAATATTATCCCCTTTCCAGGTTTCCACTCTGCATACCCCTATGCCATCCCTGCTCTCCCTACTTCTATGAGGGTGCTCCTCTACTCACCTACCCACTTCCACCTCAATTTCAATTTTAAAAATTCGGTAAAGCATACATTAATTTTAATATTTTAAAAAAGCATTTCAATGACATTAAGTACTTTTACAATGCTATACAACTGTCATCATTGTTTTTAATTTTGAAAATTATTATCCATTAAGTAATAGCTTGGTGTTCTTTCTTCATTCAGTCTTTGCCATGACCATGCTTCTTGCTTCCTTATTAACTGTCTAAACCAAATAGCTCATATATGTGCAGACACACAATCTTTGTCATTTTGTGTTTCTTTTTCATTTTTATTATCTAGCCATTTAATAAGCCCTGGGGGTGAAGTTGTCTCTGGGTGGGAGTGGGGGAGGAGGACTGGGGCACAGGATCTGTTCCTGGGAGTAGATGCAAATTGGGGGGCACAACTCTGCATCCTTACCAGCAATTCATATATGTTCCTTTCCTCTCATTAACATTATTATTCTCTGTTTTTATCACTTGCTATTATCAGCAATTATCACATTTATATAATATTTACCATGATTCTGATTTTCACTTCTTAATGAGTTATTATATGAACAAACGTATTTTCAAGTGTTTGTTAATCAACTGTATGTCTTCCTTGAAGAAATAGCCCTTGAAGAACTTTCCCCATTTTTAAGCTAGCGTTTTGATGTTTTGTTTTAAGATTATGAGATTATTTGGGGCATTGATCTCTCAACATGGATATGATTTTAAAATAATTTTGTTCATTTGGTGAGCTGCTTTATACTCTGTCCTTAGTATGCTATGGCAACAAAGTTTAATTTTGACAAAGTCTATTTTTTCTATCTTTTTCATCACTTAGGCTTTAGCTATGATATTTAAGATATTTTAAAAGTAATTGCATAAAATCATACATATGAATATTTCTATAAAATGCTGTTGGAAACTTTTGAATTTCACTTGGCATAATTTTGAATCTTTTGAAATTAAGCTTTATTACATTCTTTTCTTAATGCAGAACAACTGAATTGTATTATGTGATTTTTGATCTTCTGTAAATAGCCAATTTGGATTAACCTGTTAGTGCTTGACTAGGTACTTTTAATCAAACTAGTGAAGAATATATATCTTACCCCTGTGTGAATGTGTGCTTATCTATTTGTCTATGTGTCTGTGTCTATATCTGTGTATGTGTTTAGGGCAGATGCTTAAACAAAACAAAATATAGAATGGTTTTAAAAGATTGGAGTGTCAGACTATCACATATTTTTCCCTTTAATCTTTACATATTCTATATAATAAATTATAAACAAAAATTATTTAAGGCAGTTTGTTGATGAACCTTGCCATGGAAAGAGCCATGGAAAAAAATCCAATTAGGAAGGATTCTGGGGGGCTGTATTGGTGGATGGCTTAGTTATAGGAGTATGCTGTTCTACTAGAGACCCAAGTTCAGTTGCTAGGACCCATGGAAAAGCCACTCTAACTGAAACCCCAGCCCCTGAGGTTCTGAAACCCTTTTCTCTTTTCTGTTGTCACCACTGTCCACCCCAAATACACACACCTATCATTCTCTCATATGGCCACATAGACACAAATAATGATAATAAAAATAAAATTAAAATATTTTAAAGGCCTTTGTGTTCATAGAATAAAAGCAGTACTGTACTCTCATCTTCTGAAGACTTGGTAACTATATTATTACTTCATTTCGATTTTAAATGTATTCCAAAGAACTGGGAAGAATCTAGAAATCTGAGAGGAGCATTTGCCATTGCACACAGGTGCTGCTGAGGTACAAATTAGTACATAGTATGCAGACATATTCTTGGATGTGATTTTCAAATATCTTGTAGAATATTTTGTTTTTGGTGGTGGTGGTGATAGTGGTGGTATGCATTTATGTGTGTGTGTGTGTGTGTGTGTGTGTGTGTGTGTGTGTGTGTGTGTGTGTTTGTGTACATGTGTTAGTGCAATAGTGCTGAGAGATAGACCTAAGAAATTTACCTAGATGCTTTTAAAAAGTTTAAAAGTTTTTTTTTCACTTTTTAATTAGATATTTTCTTAATTTACATTTCAAATACTATCCCAAAAGTTCCCTATACCCTCCCCCCGTCCTGCCCCTCCCCAACTTCTTGGCCCTGAAAAATAAAAAGTTTAAAAGTTTACTTAAACATGACTATTAAATTCTTGAGTTTTATTTATTTGTGTTTTGTTACCATTGCATTTTATTTTTTCCTTTCAATGTTTTATTATACATTCAAAAACCAATCAACAACCATTCATGACAGAGAAGACAAACTTGATATTTGCCCTCCCACCCCAATCTGGCATCATGGATGTTGTATAAAGAAAATATCAAAGTGAATCCTTAAATTACTTCTGTGTCATCATTATCTTTTACTAGAGGTCACTTCCTGCTTATCACATTATGAAAGAGCAAAGAATGACATTCCAAAATATAATGGACACCAGTGGTTTGTTTATTTGAAAACTGCTACAAAATTTAACAAGACAAAGAAAGCCAGTCAAGATAACTTTATCCTGGTCACACACAAACACCCAGGAAGCAGTCCTCAGAAGTCTGATTGCTATTAGAGTCAACTGAGCTTCATCACACACATCAAGAATTTACTTTTACTATTAAGGGGTGCTATCTTAAAGCAGGTAAGTAAAAGCTTAATCATAACAGAATTGGGCAATTAAATGTTTCAGTAATGCAAAATTGGCATTTATTGTAAAAAAAAAAAGCTATGGGACAAAACACTTATGTAATAATTGACTTTAAAGCATATAAGTGGGTTGTTCCCCTTTAATGTAGTGGCATAAGCTTATTGAGAAAAAAAAAAAAAAAGTGAAGAACTATTAGTGTGTTAAAAGCCAGGATGATTTTTTTTCAAATCTAATTGACATCCCCAGGGGAAGAACTTTCCTAGTGCAATTTTGGAAAGAATTCCACTTCTGGAAGGCAACCTGCATAGGGACTGATGTTTAAGAACAGCTTGAATTTTATTTGCAAGGGGTGGCAGACTTTCTTTAATAAAGCTCATCTTGCTGTTCTCACTGATGGTGCCTCCTGCAATGCTTTACAACATCTCTGCACCAAATGGCTGTGCTTTTAATCCAGTCATTATAGCTCTGAGCTCTTAAAGTCCTGTAGATGCAGAGCTTATAACTAGAAACACAACACAAAAATATTAGCGTGTTAAGTGGGAATTCTGTTATGTCTATGTTCTCTGTGTAATTATGTCTAATTGGTCAGCATGTGGACAAAATCCTTGCTTCTATACAAGAGTACTTTAAAAGCAGATATTTCTGAATTGTATCTTGAGTTTTGTTTTATCAACACCAATGGTGTGTATTTACATAAGCATGTACTTTTCTGACTTGACCTGTTAGCTAGCTACAAGGAATTTTAAATCAAACCAGAAGAATTCTAATTTTCTTCACCAGGGAGGAAAAAAAAACTAATAGGTTATATGGATTGGCCAAGATAGACAGCAATTATTCTATTTTAAGTAAATTATTCACATAGCATTTCTTTTTATATATCTCAAATAGGGTACATTTATTATTCACCATAGATGACATAGTTCCTATTTGTAAAATTAAACTACGGACCAATTCATCTGTGAATTTTAAACAAATACTATATATTTTTATGTTCTGTGAAGAATTCTATCCTGCATTTCAATATAAGAAAGATATTATTTCTTAACACTTGAAATGTTCTTGTGATGAATAAGGAGCTTTATCCTCTTTAAAATCCCTCAAAATTAATAGATAGTTAATTTAGTATGCTCAGTATTCATGACATTTTAAGAACTAAGACTTGAGTAATAATGTAAGTACTTGATCTTTTTGTAGTAATGATAAATTCAGAGTTTATTAGTTATGCAACAAACATGAATAATAAGGACCAGTTGCTTTAAGTAGCTGAAGAAATACAAAAACAAAAACAAACAAACAAAAAAAAAAAACAACAACAACAAAAAACAACTAACTGCAGTTATCATTTTGGAAAAAGAGGTGGAAAGATCAGGAATTTGAGTCTGATCTCATCTGCATAGTGAGTTTGGATTCTTTAACTACCTACATTATACCATCTCAAGTACAGCAGCTCCCAAGACAACAAGGAGATATTGCCTTGCAAATCAATATTATCTTCAAATCAAGGGATTATTATTTTAAAACGAAATGCAGACAAGATTTAAAGAAAAATGAATTCTCATACACTTGTGCAAAATGTAAATTTTTACAATTGGGAAAATAGAATGGAAGCTCTTCCCAAAAGTAAAATCCTTCCTGTTTTCACTACCCTACATCTGGGCGTATATCCAGAGGGGGAAAAATATCAACCTATCAGAGACTCCTGCCTTCCCATATTTATTGACAGTGGTCAAAAATAGTCAACCTAGATACCCATTAACAATCATGTGTGGATAAAAATAGAATCAGAATTGTATGTGCATTCATGTGCACGCGCACACACACACACACACACACACAGTGGGGGGAGAGAGAGAAGGAGAGAGAGAAATAGTATTCACTATGATGAAATTTGATGATTTGTAGAACAGTAAATATAGGTGAACATCATTACACTGAGTAAAGTAAATCAGTATTAAAAATATATTACCTGTTCCTACTCATCTTTAGAATCTATGAAGGCAGACATTGACTCCAATGAAAAATACTGTGATCATTAGAAGATTTGAATTTATGCTGTAGGAATGTATTTCCATATCATACTGAAACAAATTTATACATAATGTATTATTTTTTAAAATTAATATGGTTGGAGAGATGTCTCAGTAAGAGCATTTGTTGTTCTAGCAGAGGATCCAAATTTAAATTTCTGCACGTACATGTCAGCTACCACCTTTAATTCCACTTCCAGAAAAAAAAAAAAAAATGCAATGCCCTCTTCTGGCCTTCACTAAAACTGTATACCGGTAGGCAAAATACCAATACTCTTAAAATAGAAATAAATAGATATTTTAAAATGAATGAATACATCAAAACATAAAAATATGCTGGTGACCTGGAATTAAATTTCAGACTTATGTTTCATGTTCTGAGTAACAGAGTGAAACTGTAGATCTCATGTCACCAAGAGTAAAATTTCTTTAAGGATAACCTTCTTCATTTTAATTTCTCCTCTTTGGATCCTATGCTAATTATAGATCTTAAAAAACGAAGCTTTGAAGGTAGATTATGCCCTCAGCTTCCTGAGGTGCTCTGAGCCTTCTGGGTAGCTTTACATTTTTGTTTGCTTCTTAGGAGAAAGGACAGATACAAATGTGAGATAAATGATGTAAAGTAAAAACTAAAATGGTAAATAGAAATATTTCAGTAAATCAGTGTTGCTTAGGAAGCACTGCATTTCCATAGTGAATTTCAACCTGTGGATCATGGCCATCAAGAGGAGCACACAGATCAGAGAGGGAGAAGTTTCTGCCAAACAAACCTTTGGTTTATAATTTTACTTGACTTAAAATAATTTGACCTTAAAGTATCATACTTTTTTTAATTGGTCTTGCAAAATTAAAGGTAATTTTGCACTTAGTAAGTTATACTTCTAAATAATTTATTTTGTTAATTTGTAATGGATATTTTCTCTTGAAGTTGCAGTGCCCATCGTATTGAGTTTCATGTTTAATATCCAGATGAGACATCTCAGCTCAACTGTTTTATTCTCTTCTTAAGTCTCAGAAAAGTTCAAATGTTCCAAAGAGGGAAAATGTTTCTTTGTAAGTATTACTTTTTAGTACTAATAGAATTGTTTTTCATACAATATATCTGATTACTGTGTCCTCTCTCTCCCCTTACTTCTCTTTTTAGAAAACAAACAGGCATCTAAATAATAATAATAATAATAATAATAATAATAATAATAATAATAATAACAATAATAAGGGTTTTAGAGATGGCTCAGCAATTAAGAACACCAACTGCTCTTCCTGAGGTGCTGAGTACAATTTCCAACAACCACATGGCGGCTCACAACCATCTGTAATGGGATCAGGTCCCCTCTTTTAGTGTGTCTGAAGATAGTGACAGTGTACTCACATTAAATAGATAATCTAAATAATAATATGATAAAATATAACAAAGCAAATGGGAATAGTAAAATACAAACAGAAAATTTAAAAAGAGAACTGAAGAAAATCAAGGGAAGCACATATGAACACAGAGAAACATTTGTCCACATAGGAGTTCCATAAAAGACACAAAAGCGGAAGCCATAATACATACACAAAGGACCTGTAAGGTTAAAAAATACAAAATGGTGAAATAGTATGAGACAACCTCCAAATGCCATTGATAGAATTTTTGTGTTGACATCTACTGCTAGGCACGGAGGCTTCCCTTGAGAGTGCTTTGTATGCCCAGTGAGACTCCACTGCTTTTACATTTGCACATGGTTATCAATTAGAGAAAGCTTCTGGGCTAGATATGGGGGCAAGGGTCTTTTCCTTCCACCGCTTAAACCTCAGCCATGCTGACTTTGTGCATGCTGCCCCTTTACGTATTTACTCGTATATGTTTAGAATGTTTACTTTCCTTAATGTGATCCTTTCTCAATGGCTCTTAGACTCTTTCTGCCTTTCTAAAATACACCTTTCATTAACTCTTTAAAAAGAAATGTGGTGAAAGCCAAATTAATCATCCCCTAGGTTGCCCTATAGTTGTATCCATCTAGATTGTCAACAGCTATGAATCCTCAGACTGCCAGTTACCTGCTTCCTTGATCACCTTGAGAAAAACAATAAAAGGTTAGACCAACATCTGCTACAGGAAATTGCAGGAGACTATTATATAAAATAAATTAATCAAGGTGAAGAGTAGGTCTTAACATCACACAAGTAAATTAGCACTGCATACATAGTCTTTTTTTCTTATTATGTATTTAAAATATAAAATTTCCATCTTGCTATATAAATCCCAACTTGTATTCAGTGAATAACTGTAAAAAAAAAAAAGTAGGAAAAAGTCCATCATTTGGATGTTTTGACTCTCTGTTTTTTACTACCTCCCCTGATACAGTGGTTTTGGAAGCTTGTATGGGTTTTGCTGTCATTTGATTTTATGAACTGATCTTCAACAAAACTATACAAAAAGAAAAGAAAGGAAAAGAAAGAAAAGAAAGGAAAAACTGTCTTTTTAGAAACAATCACATTAGTAAAACCTAACCCACCTTGTTCTTTGAAGAAAGAATATGGATAGACTCACATGGAAACTGTATACTTCAATAAGGAAATGTAACCCTGGCTCACTGTGAGCAATATTACTTGTTTGGTTTTTTATTGCTTCTCTACTTCAGTTTAATAAAATACAAAACAAAACAAACAACAACAACAACAACAACAAACCAATAAAGTAGTGTGCTTGCCACACACTGTTCTCTATTTGATACAGTTTAGGAACTATTGACTTCCAGATGAGAACATCATTAGAAGTTAACTACATATGGAATATACAATTTGGTCCTCTATAAAAGTGGAACCTCATACTTTTCCAAGAGTAACAGTCACACAATCACAAAAAAAAAAAAAAAAAAAAAAAAAAAAAAAAAAAAAAAAAAAAAAAAGGTGTGTCTGTGGGTGTGCATGCACACATTTTTTTTTTTTTTCCTCTTTTTCGGTCTGGGAATCTTTTGCTAGCTTTCTAACTTGCCACAAATAGCTCCACCATCCATATTTATGTTACATATATTCCATAATTTTCTCCTTTTCCTCCCCTTTCCACTTCCTTAATTTTTCTTTTACCCCTCTCATGGTCCTTTCTATTTTCATAAATGATACAAAACACACATGCACACACATTTAAATATAGAGAATGTAAAGTCAGTATCTTACATAGACTATGCCACATTTGTGTTCTCATGTTGAACTTAATATGGTTCACATAATAATTTCTAGTTTCAACCACTTTTCTGAAAATGTTTGATTTCAGTTTTCTTTTTAAGTTGGTTATTTTATTTACATTTCAGTTGTTATACCCCTTCCCAGTTTTCCCTCCACAAACACTCTATCCCACTCCCCCTACCCCTGCTTCTATGAGCGGGCTTCCACACTCACCCACCCACTCCCACCTCACCACCTTAGAGTTCCCCTACATTGGGGCATGGAGTCTACAAAGGATCTGTCTTAGTCAGGGTTTCTATTCCTGCATAAACATCATGACCAAAAAGCAGTTGGGGAGGGAAGGGTTTATTTGGCTTACACTTCCATACTGCTGTTCATCACCAAGGAAGTCAGGACTGGAACTCAGGCAGGTCAGAAGGCAGGAGCTGATGCAGAAGCCATGGAGGGATGTTTCTTACTGGCTTGATTCCCCTGGCTTGCTCTGCCTGCTCTCTTATAGAACCCAAGACTGCCAGCCCAGAGATGGTCCCACCACAAGGGGCCCTTGATCACTAATTGAGAAAATGCCTCACAGCTAGATCTCATGGAGGCATTTCCCCAACTGAAGCTCCTTTCTCTGTGATAACCCAGCTGTGTCAAGTTGACACAAAAACTAGCCAGTACAGGATCAAAGGCCTCTCCTCTCACTGAAACCAGATAAGGCAATCCTCTACTAAATAAGCAGCTGTAGTCATGGTTCCCTCCATGGACACTTTGGTTGGTGGTTTAGATCCTGGGAGCTCTGAGGGGATTCTGGTTGGTTGATATTGTTGTTCTTCCTATGGGATTACAAACCCCATTCAGCTCCTTCAGTCCTTCCCCTAACTCCTCCATTGGGGTCCCAGGCTCAGTATGATGCTTGGGTGCAAGCATCTGCATCTGTATTGGTAAGGCTCTGGCAGAGCACTTCAGGAGACAGCTATATCAGGCTCCTTTCAGCAAGAAAGTCTTGGCATAAGCAATAGTGTCTGGGTTTGGTGGCTGCATATGGGATGAATTCCCAGGTGGGACAGTCTCAGGATGTTGTTTACTTCAGTATCTGCTTCACAATTGGCCCCTGTATTTTCTTTAGACAAGAGCAATCCTAGGTTCAAATTTGTGAGATGAATGAGTAGCCCATTCCCTCAATTGGGGGGCATTCTTCTCCATATGGTCTCTACAGGCTCTCTCTCTTCTTTGTTGGGTATTTCAGAGAATGTCATCCACATTTGGGTAATGGGAGCCTCTTGCTTTCCTGGAATCTGGGACTTTCTGGTGGCTACCTACCCTAAGATCCCCATCCCTAATTGCTATGCAGCTCTGTTCAATTTCCTGACCTTCTGACATTTCTCCCATCTCCTCCCACAGTTGATCCTGGCCCCTTCTTTTCCTGTCCCCCTTCTCTCTTCCTCCCAAGTCCCTTCCACCCTCTACCTTCTTTGATTATTTTATTGGCCATTCTAAGAAGGACTGAAGTATCCACAATTTGGCTTTCCTTCTTTTTTAGCTTCATATGGTCTGTGAGTTGTATTGTGGGTATTCCAAGCATTTTTCCTAATATCCACTTATCAGTGAGTGCATACCATGTGTGTTCTTTTGTGACTGAGTAACCTCACTCAGGATGATATTTTCTAGTTCCATCCATTTGCCTGTACATTTCATGAAATCATTGTTTTAATAGTTGAGTAGTACTCCATTGTGTATATGTACCACATTTTTGGTATCCACTCCTTGGTTGAGGGACATCTGGATTGTTTCCAGCTTCTGGCTATTATAAATAAGATTTCTATGAACCAAGTGGTGCATGTATTCTTGTTATATGTTACAGCATCTTTTGGGTAAGTGCCCAGGATAATTTTCCTTTGAATTAAATAAAAAAAGGGCAAATTTTACATATCTGCTTGGATAGGGCTGGAACTTTGAAACCACATCCCTTTCTCCATTCTGAGAGTTTGTCCTACTTGAACTTGTGCAAGTCTTGTGTGGGCTGTCAGAGTCCCCAAGTTCAGAGAGTGAAGGAATTGATACCTGCTAGGAAGTGAAAATCAGTTTTTCTCCAATGAAGTGGCATTGGTTACATAAACTATACTGAATGGCAAAAGTGATTGGCCAATATAAATTAAATTGTACTCCATTGTTTTTTGTGATTTTTTTGTTGTTTTTTTTGGGGTTTTTGTTTTGTTTTGTTGTGAATTTTTATTAGTTTTTTTTTTAAATTTACATTTCAAATGCTATCCCAAAAGTTACCTATACCCCCCCCCCGCCCTGCTCCCCTACCCACCCACTCCCACTTCTTGGCCCTGGCATTCCCCTGTATTGGGGCATATAAAGTTTGCAATACCAAGGGGCCCTTCTCCCCCATGATGGCCAACTAGGCCATCTTCTGCTACATATACAGCTAGAGTCATGAGCTCTGGGGGTTGTGGTTACTTCATATTGTTTTTCCTCTTTTAGGGTTCCAGACCCCTTCAGCTCCTAGGGTACTTTCTCTAGCTTCTCCGTTGGGGACCCTGTGTTCCATCATATAGATGACTGTGAGCATCCACTTCTATATTTGCCAGGCACTGGCATAGCCTCATATCAGTTATATCAGGGCCCATTCAGCAAACTCTTGCTGTCCTATGCAATAGTGTCTGGGTTTGGTGACTGATTATGGGATGGATCCGTGGGTGGGGTAGTCTCTGGATAGTCCATCCTTTCATCTTAGCTCTAAACTTATCTCTGTAATTCCTTTCATAGGTCCAGTGAGAATGGTTAAGAAAATTCATATGACAGCAGATGCTGGTGAGGATGTAGAGAAAGAGGAATACTCCTCCATTCCTGGTGGGATTGCAGGCTTGTACAACCACTCTGGAAGTCAGTCTGGTGGTTCCTCAGAAAATTGGACATAGTACTACTGGAGGATCCAGCAATACCTCTCCTGGGCATATACCCAGAAGATGTTCCAACTGGTAATAAGGACACATGCTCCACTATGTTCACAGCAGACTTATTTATAATAGCCAGAAGCTGGAAAGAACCCAGATGTCCCTCAACAGAGTAATGGATACAGAAAATGTGGTACATTTACACAATGGGATACTCAGCTATTAAAAACAATGAATTTATCAAATTCTTGGGCAAATGGATGTATCTGGAGGATATAATCCTTAGTGAGGTAACCCAGTCACAAAATAAGTCACTAGTTATAACTCACTGATAAGCAGATATTAGCACAGATTCTTAGAATACCCAAGATACAATTTGCAAAACACAAGAAAATCAAGAAGGAAGACCAGCATGTGTTGTTTTTATTTTATGTGTGCTTTTCTTTTTCTGCTAATAAGAAAGAATAAATAGCAAGTTGAATAGGTAATATTGGGGAGATCTTAGAGGAGGGGCAATAATATGATCAAAATATAGTATCAAAATTATCAAAAATGTAAATAAAAATATTTTTAAATCTCTAATCTTATAAGCCACAATAAAAACAATAGGACTAGTAATTCCAGTAATGAGCAGACAGACCTTGATCATTATTATTATTATTTAACACTTCTACATATAGTGAAACTGAGAGCAAGAAGACATTCATAATTAATTGAGCCAATTACCAAAAAGCAGGAGTTTCAAGTCCTTCAGACCTGATTATCATTACAAACCGCAGTATGTTATGGAATAGTAGAAACACATAAAAATTAATGGCAGAAATAGGATATATTTAGGTAACATTTGTAACTATAGTGTAGCAGGCCAAGGACTTTATAATCATGGTATGTAGTCTTAAGAATAAAAATAGGAAACAGAAGATTCTAATTATCTAGTATAGGAACACCCTGCTGCTGTGGTTGAAGTTTGACATTACCTGAAAGCTCTGAGAGCATGGTGCAAAATGGCAGACTCCCTCTGTCTGCAAGGCTTACTCTTTTCTACCTGAGGGATCCCAGACTCCATTCTGCCTCCTGAGGAATATTGTGCAGCCCTTAAGAAATTCCAGGTCTAACTCCTTTTCTTTGTAAAAGAAACCTCTTAAGCAAAAACCTGAATTTCCTGGATACCACCCCATGCTAATGAGACATCTCAGTGTCAGCCTTTAGCAAGTGATCTTTGCTCAACCTGGATATTCCTACCTTCTTCTCTGAAACTGTAAAACCGTGATTCACCCTTAATGCAATTGGTCTAACTCCCTGAAGCTTATGCGGGAATGTTGTCATGTCAGCCCTTACTAATGGGGCTTCCATAATCTGATCTGTCCTGCTGCTCCATTTGCCACACAGGACCAGTATGGGCTGATGATCCCCAGGGCAGGGAGGGAAATATGTAGTGTTTTACCGTAATTCCTAATGAGAAGGCTTTCAAAAGAGATGGCAGTTAATTACAAAATTTTACCATAGGAAAGAAATACAGTAAAAATAGTTCTTAGATTAGCAAATTCTCAACAGGCAGCGCTACATCAAAGAATGTATGTTTAAAATGTGGCTCTGCATGCTGCCCATTTTTCTATTTTTAACAGAGATAACAGTAATACTACCATTACCTTCAAAGGTCACTGCGTGTTTGAAGTAATATCTGCAAAGTGTTAATATAACTTGGTCTTATTGACACACATTGATTTATTGCTCATAATGAGTGAATAAAACACTTAGTTCTTACTAAAGAAGAAACTAAGGAGGTGTAAAACTTCTGTAACTACTCTAGAGATCCCATCCTTTTAATGTAGCAATTGGCTTTAGAATAAATTCAGAACCACTAAAACAATTTCACATTTGGTATAAAAGGTTGAATTTTTTTTTAATCGCTAGTAAGGTTATTTTTTTCAATTCTATTGTATGTGAAGATCAGAATAATAGTAGACTTTCAAATTTTCCTTTCTTTTTTATGTTTAATGGTATGTGCTTGTGTGTGTATGTGTGAGCTCATGTGTGTTATTAGAATATAACTTTCCAGATTGTGTTTTCTGCTTCCATCATGTGAGTCTTCAAAAGACTTGGATCATCATGCTTGGCAGAAAGCACCTTTACCTGGACACACACACACACACACACACACACACACACACACACACACACAGATCAAGGATTCTTAAACCTGAAAAAATTGAGAAACTGAGAAATACATTCTTCCTCATTTATCCTTGAACCATTCTTTATTTGATCTTTTAATTTTAAGAATCTTTATTTTTAATTTTAACACATTTATCTCAACATCTGGTACTTAAAATGTTTGCTTTTCTTTCTTTTTCTTTTTTTTTTTTCTAAAATTTTCTCTAAAGATTGTTTAGTAGTAGTTAATTGCTGCCTGCCTTTGGGCTTGCTTGTGTTTCTGTCATTCTTAGATAATGTCAAAAGTTAAGTCATTGTTCCATATCCTGTTCAAAACCTCTCATATAATGGGACTGATAGGTACAGACTTTTTAGGGTTTATTTTTCTATTAAAACATTATTTGCTTTCATGCTCATTAGTTTCTGTACCATATTGCAAATTTATGAAACACATTTTCTCATAATTTTCTCTATTTTCTTTTATGGCTTCGCATTATGATCTGCATCATTTAAACTGAGCATAAATAAAGCAACTGTTCTGAACAGAGCAGACAAAGGAAGCGGTTGCTTAGCAACAGAAATCACAGAACAGATCCTGAACTCCTACTCAGATGGAAGCTTCCTACCCCCGCTCAGTGGTGAAAACATTTTGAGTATCCATCTTCACTGAGCATGCCTCTCACACTGGGAGAAAAGCCAGATTTAGATCCTGATATTAAGAGGAATTAGAAATTAATAAGCTTCAGAAGGGTCTATATCACATCTCTAAAAGTCACAAATTACTGTGTTGATGATGAAAAACGTACATGCCTGACATGGTTAGGCTTTTGTTTTAGAGCTGAGTAACTATGTACCTGAGACTAATTCTGAGTGTACTCAGTGTAGCCATATGGGCTGGGGTGCAGATTAAAATGCACCAGAATCTGTGAACAAATCCAAAGCAAGCAGTGGGACATCCTAGAGACCACAGAGGCTTGATTCTCCATACTGGTAATTATGTTGCTATAGTGGTAGGGACAGCATGAAGGTTTGTGAATCAATGTCAATCACAACTAATATAGATTTTTAACTCATATCATAATTCCTGTGTTATAGATATAACTATAAATAATGCCAGATAGACTTTCTTCTTATGTCTTGTGGGTATTATATTGAATTTCTTTCAAGGTGTATCATTAAAGTACAAATATATCTTAAATAACTTAACTGTTTTGAAATTTTAATCTAACTTTTAAGTATGTACATAATTGAGGTTATCATATTTTCTTATTCTCATAAGATGTTGCTAAACTCATTTTTGTAAGGCTTTCTGCATTTCAAGTATTTACTTCATAGTATTTGGTTATTTCTCCTTGACAAGTCAAGCCTTACTATTCTTGCAAATCAATGGGATAACTCATGCATATATTCCTGAAGTCAGGATAGATCAGTTATAATGTCATTCTAAATGGAGACACTAAATATAACTCATGCCAAGTACCACCTTTATTGGAATCTCATAGAAACAATATCATCACAGAAGCAGCATAAATTAGTGTAAATGGAGAATATGAAAAACCCACAATGAAAGGAGAAATGAATTAAGCATGTTCATGGAGTTGCAAAAGGGTCAGAGGAGGTAGGAAAGTACTGTTGAAAGAAAGCACCATCAATCAACCTACATATCTGCATGATGGTGTTTGGTGAGGATTGTCTGTACAGATCAGAAGAAGTTAATGAATTTATAGCTAAAATAAAATCTGGATCCGAAAGGCATTGTTTTCTAGGCACTGGGAATAAGTTAGTTAAATGGTTTACCAACTAATCTCAGTCGTTATCCATGAGGGCAATTGTTTTAGTGGAGGTCAACCCATAAATTACTCTAATAATGTATGAAAAGTACAAGAATAGAGATGTTCACAAGATATATCACACAGGAAAAGGAAGTGAAAGCTAATAAATTAGAAGAGAGCTTTGATATCTGTATGCTTGGCTATTATGTGACATTTCTGTTGCATGGACTTAGAAACCAATTTGATAAGAAGCACTCACTCCTCTTTGGAGATTGCATGGTATCCAAATCCAGAATTAAAGACTGACACCTCTGCTTACATTAAATATCTGTAATTTTTGTTTTGTTTTTAGAGTCAGAGTTCTACATTGCCAATAGATATCATCCAAGCAGTGTCTGCCTAATTAATCTCACCTCCTATCAAGGTAAATTTAACCAACAGTGAATGAAATATTGTTAAAGACATCATTTGTACATGCTTCAATTCTTTCCCTACTTGGAATAAAGCTCTTCCTTTCTAACTTATATCCCCTTGATCTCCTTTTGTTGTTGAATTGCTCTGGCTAGGACTTAAAGTACTATATATTAAATAGGTAGGGTGAAAGTGGGCAGTCTTGTCTAGTCCCTGATTTTAGTAGGATTGATTTGAGTTTCTCTCCATTTAATTTGATGTAGGCTATTGATTTGTTGTATATTGCTTTTATTATGTTTAGGTATGGGCCTTGAATTCCTGATCTTTCCAAGACTTTTATCATGAAAGGGTGTTGGATTTTGTCAAATGCATTCTCAGCATCTAATGAGATGATCATGTGGTTTTTGTCTTTGAGTTTGTTTATATAGTAGATTACGTTGATGGATTTCCATATATATTAAACCATCCATGCTTCCCTGGGATGAAGCATACTTGGTCATGATAGATGATCGTTTTGATGTGTTCTTGCATTCGGTTTGCGAGGATTTGATTATTTTTGCATCGATATTCATAAGAGAAATTGATCTGAAGTTCTCTTTGTTGGATCTTTATGTGGTTGAGGTATCAGGGTAATTGTGGCTTCGTAGAATAAATTGGTCAGAGTACCTTCTGTTTCTATTTTGTGGAATAGTTTGATGAGAGTTGGAATTAGGTCTTCTTTGAAGGTCTGATAGAACTCTGCACTAAACCCATCTGGTCCTGTGCTTTTTTTTGGTTGGAAGACTATTGATGACTGGCTTCTATTTCTTAAGGGGAAATGGGCCTGTTTAGATTGTTAATCTGATACTGGTTTAACTTTGGTACCTTGTATCTGTCTAGGAAATTGTCCATTTCCTCCAGGTTTTCTAGCTTTGTTGAGTATAGCCTTTTGTAGTAGGATCTGATGATGTTTTGGATTTCCTCAGGATCTGTTGTTATATCTCCTTTTTCATTTCTGATGGCCATCACTGGGAAGAGAGGCCCCTTGGTATTGCAAACTTTATATGCCCCAATACAGGGCAACGCCAGGACCAAGAAGTGTGAGTGGGTGGGTAGGGGAGTATGGCAGGGGGAGGGAACTTTCAGGATAGCATTTGAAATGTAAATTAAAATATCTAATAAAAACTTCTAAAAAACATAAAGGTCATGTTTGCAACACAACAATTAGGTTGAATGGTTAAATGGTTTAATTTATTTCCCTAATATGATATGTCTTTTGATTAAATAATTTCTTGTCTTGCCATCACTTCAGTGTGTGTGTGTGTGTGTGTGTGTGTGTGTGTGTGTGTGTGTGTGTGAATGTGTGTTTATTTGATTCTTACTTGGAGGATCCCTTCAAAGTTGGGTAACTCTGGTTACACTAGCTCTTTAGAAAATTCCAGATTAGCATGCTGATGCAGGACTTGCACTCTACTAGAAACTCAACGTCCACTTCATAGCAGGCCCTTCTCAATGAAAATTTTATACACACCTCAGGGTTCTGTCAATATCCAGTCTCACCTGCCCAAATCCAAATGAGTTTAAGACTAGTCTTCTCTAAGCCATTGCTTCTCATCCTCCCAAATATAAATGCAAATATTTTCCCCAAATTTCTTTTCATTCAAAATTCACACAAAAATAGCACAGGCTGCAAGCAGAGACACTCAATTAAGTGTTCTTTAGTTCTGTGATTATTTTTACAGTTTCAAACTAACCATGAAATAAAAACATGCATACATATTCCTGGAACTGGCCAAAGTGCTAATTGATTGTTTGAATCTCACTTCTCTAATTGGTTGTGGCGAAATTCAACATGGTCAGCATAGGGATTCCCAGCAGGTAGGTGGCTCTGCACACAAGCTGATTCAGACTATGTTTGTATAAGTCACATATTTACAGATTTCATAGGAACAGTCTATGTGCACTTCTATCTTTCCTCTTGTTTATAATATTTCAGTTACATTTGGATTGAACTCAATGGTCTGTCTCTATTTATAACTGTTTATTGGTTTGAAATATAAAATTAGAAGGATCTGGAGGTTCTTTGTTCAGGTTGGAAGTTAAAAATAAGATCAATTATCTTCTAGACTTTTCAGATGTTTGCTAAACATATTCCTTCTTGACACGAAGTGGATATAAAGAGCACCGATTATTGATGGCTTACAAATGACATATTTATTACATCATTTGCCATGAAGTTTTGTTAAGTTTTCGAGAGTTAGAAGCATATTTTTCTCTGATTAATCTGATGTACTTTCTAAGCAATAAAGATAAGCAAAATTGATCACTTGATTTATGTTATGTATTATTTGGTAAAACAAAATACAATTTCTTGAGGTTTTATAAAATAATCTTGGAATTATTTCTGTTCAGTTACAACACCTATGAAACACAATAAGATATGCGTAGAGATGTAATAAGTGAAATTCACATGTTATTGGTAACTATCATCTCCTAATTGAACAGAAGGTGCAAAAGACCAGCCTTGGCCTGGAGAAGACTTGCAAAAAGAAATAACTCGAAATCAAATCACAGAATCAAGTTGATGTCATGTGTTCTGCTTGATCCAGCTTTTCCAGTCTGCATCTCTCTATATTCTGCCTGCTTGCTATTCTAAGAGGTCTCTCTAACCATGTCCCTTGCTTGTGTGTATGTGTGTGTGTCTGTTGTGTAAAATAGTAACAAAAAGGGGTCATCAATTTGAGAGTATGGGACACAGCCTGAAGAACAAAAGGAGGGGAAGCAAATAATGATAATGTATTTTAAGTAAAACATACTAAAATTAAAAATAAACAAACACAAGCATAAGTATATGTGTTTTATTAAATTGAGGTCAATATCAATATCCAAACTTTAAAAACGTTTTTCTTTAAAAACATAAATTCAAATATGTATTTTTCTGGGCATATGCATTTAATATAGTAAAATGCACACACATACACACACACACACATATATATATATATATATATATATATATATATATATATATGAGTTGTTATATATAAATATGAGTCAAAAAAGTAAGCAACACAAAGCATTTCAACTTTTTTGTTAGCCATATTACAAAAATGATAATAGAAATTCTATTCTCATATAATCTTGAATAATTCCTCTGAACTTGTATACTTATGTTATCATCAATTCAGCATGCTTGTGTAGGTCTAATGAGTCTAAAACAAAGATATGAGCTGTGTTTAAAAGTATGGCAATATCTAGCAATTTATATCAATTTTGAGGAATAAAGTTCTTATTTGAAAATATATTAATCGGGAAAAATATATATTATAGTCTTTTCTATGTGGTGCCAGTGTCTTTGTAATCTTCAAAATATCAATTATATGTACATATATCTATTAGTATTCTGGAAAGAAATTTATGTCATATCCAATTTCAATAGCAGATTATATTGTACCGTTCTTTGCTTGACAAAGAGATAATGTTGACAAGTCTAATATACAGAATTGCATATTTATTTTATTGTATCATGATGTTCCCTCCTTTTCTCAGAATATGGGGTCTCAAGAATAGGGAAGCAGCACTAACCACTTACCTGGTTTTTCCACCAACCTGGTCCTTTAATTGAGAACAAAAACAGCAGTGGCATCCTTAAGGACAGACCATTTTTTTTGTCATATTTTGTCATGTTATGGCTATGCTAACATTCAAGATTTACACTTGATATTATGTCTATATCTGGGGCAAACTGACATGAACATATCATTACCTGAAATTTCTAACAACTTGGCTGAATAATGCTGGAGATTAGTAAGTTTCTCTGAGTCCTCTAGCCAGAGTGAGAAGTGTTAGCAGTCTGAATACAATTTCAGCAGGATTCCCAATGCTTTGCTTCAAAAGATGAGCCTATTTGGAATAATGAGAAAGTAGTTGTGCTTTAACATGCTGTATGGCTGTATCAGAAAGAACATAGTTTATTTCCCTAAATAGAATGACAAAGGGGAATTCAGCTTTTCTTCAGATAGTTAATGGAAAATACTATTTTTCCTCTCCCAGCATTCTTTAGTTGCCTGTAGTTGTGTGTGTGTGTGTCTGTGTGTGTGTATGTGTGTGTGTAAGGTTGAAAGCATGTGAGTTTTTCTCTGTTAATGTTAACAATTTTATTATAGAGTACAAGTGCCTATTTTCAAGTCATCCAGAAATTTTATTTTTCTTACACTTCTTTCTGAGGTCTAATACACAGAACATGTAATAATTGAAATGTTTCATCCAAGTGTTGTTGTAGTTGTGCTTTCTCAGTCTATAATGAATGTTCAAAATAGCAAAACTAGTGAGATGTCCTGGTTTCCAACAGAGCCATCCTCAGTATAACTGCCTTTAGAGTAATGATTTAGGTTATCCATTCCAAAATTTGCATGCACCATGGCTTGTATGAATCACATACATTTTTTTCAGAGAATAAGATTAGCAGCATGTACTATTCACAGTGAAGAGTAAAGATACCTTGTTCAAGGCAAAAATAACCAAGCCCACATCCTACTTTTCTTCAGCTCATTTTCTCATTAGCACAGATTATTTCCAGAAATGGTTCCTTACCAGATAACTCTTTGTAAAACAGAAAGTTCATTCTGTGCTTCTAGAGATACCTCAGTAGTTAAAAGTACGTGACTGCTCTTCCAGGTTTGAGTCTCACCACACACATGAAGGCTCACAATCATGTATATAGCTCTAGTCCCAGTGAATACATCATTTACTTTTGACCTTCAGGAATTAGAATTAAGGAATCACTAAGTGATATCTAAATATGATTGAGTGTACATACATAATAAATAGAACATGAGACAATAAATAAAGATATAACTTACATTTTTGAAGAGCTGAAATATTACTTTTGGCTAACAGTATTGGAATGTCATTGTTCATGGAACAATGGTACTAAATACCAAAGATGTCAATAACAATAAGACATAGTCTTTATGGTCACATAGTCCAACTCTCTTGTAGAACCATATATGTACAGATAACTTGAATGCTTTTAAAGAACAGTGTATCAGAATCATGTTCCTTGAGCTTGGGAAGCTAATGAATGGATATCTTTTCGCCTGATTTGGAAAAGGTTAAGTGGAAAACACCATACCTGAGATCAGTCATGAGGAAAACATCATTGTTAGCTAAATAATCAACATAGGGTCTGTGTTCATTCAGAGATGATACACCTAACACTCAAGAGACTGGAAGCCCCAAGGGAGTTTAGAGGTCAGGTAGGGTGGAGGGGTGGGGATATCCATGTGGAGACAAGGGTGTGGGGAGGAGTTATGTGATGTGGAACAGTCAGAGGGTGGATTGGGGGGAATAAAATATGGAGTGTAAAAATAAATTAATTTTAAAAAATGATCAAGATAATGGAAATTATCAGATAGAAGGGTCATCTAGAGGCAACAGCTCATTCAATGAATTTCAGGATTTTAAGAGATAACAGGATTATTAAGGATCTTTTAAGGCAATTAATAAAGGACAGCAACAGAAAGAACCAGATTTTCATATATGTGTTACTCATTTATGTTTGTAAATTAATGCAATGAACTTTTGTTTTGTTGTGAATAATGGATATATCACTTTCCTGTCCCCAATATTCACAACGGATAACATGGTATTAGAATTTGGAGACTTNGAGAAATTTTTTGTTTGGGAGCTGAGCTTTAATAGACTGTTGAGTGTACATACAAATGTGCTGTGAAGAGATTTCTTACTCTTACAGAACAATACTAGAAGAGATATAGAAGTTTACAGATAACCAGAGATTAGGCATAATTGGTTCTTCAAATATTCATAAAATGAGTAGGCAGAGATGAGAAGCAGTTACTACAGCTTATAATCTTTGTGTACAAATTTAAGATAGGAGGAAATTGAGTGTTATACTTGGGAATGCAAAAGGTACTAGGAATAGGGTTATGCTGATAGCCTTTGGCTTTATACTATATTCTGTATTATTGTGTGCTCTTGTACTACATATATCTAAGTCATTCTTTTTTCAGGATTATAGCTCCTAAGTTCTAGCAATTTGTTTTCTTAATTATAATAGAAAAAAGTTAACTATTGTAAGATATTTTAATGAATGCTATTGGAAGGATAGTAGGACTATAAATGAAGTTTTAATCAGTTTAGTGGTCATCAATGAACTTCCAGAAGCAATAACAACATAAAGCTCAAAGTGCTAAACCATAGACAAAACAGAAAGCCTTGTCATTGTGTCCAGTTTATTTGAAAACTCTTTTACCTAGTCTTCTCTTTCTTCTAGAAGGTACAAAGAACTATCATGCTTGCATTACCAACGAGCAAACTTTCCTTGGCTATTACTGTCCTATAATCATCAAATCTCTATCCAACTGAGGTCAGAAAATCACATGATAACTTTGGACCATGAAAGTATAGCACACCTTTTACCTGTGATGCTCTTTAAGAGATAGAGACCAAGTGACCACATCTCTGGTTACTACACGAATCTGTCTGTGTTTCTCAGGAGACTTTTCATCTCAAGGTGATTAGACATATATTTATTATGACACTCTGGGGAAAATTAGAAACAAGCCAAGTTTATCTTTGATATTCAATTTGAAAATTTTCAAAACCTCTTTTGAGCCACATTGCCAGATCTCCTGTTCTGTCTTCAGGCACCAAGTATGCCCGTGTTGTCTACTGCTGCCTTCTTTTCAGAAGATATTGAATTATCTCCTTCACACTTGGCTTACATTTCTGGTAACGTTTAAGGTGTTAATCCTTTCTGTTAACAGCTTTTTTCCCCCAGTGATAGGAACTAAATGTTCACAAAAGTGGGACTGCAAGGTTCCAGAACACAGTATGGAGAGACAGTTCTTATCATTCTTCTTGGGACGATCATGTCCATGTTCCTACTAATCTCCATAGCAATAAAAAAATAGCCATGCCTTGCGTTTCTGTGTTGGGATCTAGAAAAAAAAGGCAAAGGTTGCAGTTATGCCTTAGATCCTGACTGGTTGCTTCACTCCCATTCCCTAGAAGACCCTGGTGACCACAGGCAGTGTCTCCAGTCAACACTTTCCCCTGCATTTGCTTAGTTGGTTCTTTACTCCCTCATATGACTAAGGGAATATGTTCTCCTTTATTAATTTTTTTTTAACTAACTAACTAACTAACTAACTAATTTTTCATCTGGATCACAGATTCTCTATGTCTCCTTACAGTTCCTCCCTCTCACCTTCCCTCACCTCTACCCTTTCTCCTCAGAGAGATGGAGGCCTGCCATGGATATTAACCCATGTTGGCTTATCAATTTTCAGTGTCTTCTCCTATTGAGGCTATACATGGCATCCCAGTTAGGAGAAAGGGATCCAAAGGCAGACAATAGAGTCAAAGACAGTCCCCTCTCCTGTGGTTAGGTTTCACACACAAAGAACAAGCTACATGTCTGTTACATATGTGCAGAGTACCTAGGTCTGTCCCATGCATGCTCTCTAGTTGGTGTTTCAGTCTTAGTGACCCTCTTTGGGCTCAGAGTAGCTGATTCTGTAGATTGTCTTGTAACCTTGACCCCTCTGGGTCTTCTATTCTTCCTTCTTTCCATGGGTTTCCCCAGTTCCACCTGCTTCTTAACTATGGGATTCTGCCTCTGTTTTCATCAGCTGCTGTGTGAAGCCTCTCAGACGACAGTTATGTGAGGCTCTTGTCTGCAAGTAGAACAGAATATCATTAATAGTGTTAAGGTTTGGCACTCTCTCATGTCATGGGTCTCAAGTTGAGCCAGTCATTGGTTGGTCATTCCTTCAATCTCTCTTCCATCCTTATCCATTTATTTATTCTTAACATTCTATTTTATTAAATTCCTTGAAACCCTTTGCCACTCAAATCTGTTTTATTGTTCTTCCATATATCCCCATTGCATTCCATTAATAAGCAAATACCTTAAGAGTGTAATGTGCTTAAGAATCATTTCTGCAGAATAGCATGCAAATAATCTGAGAAATGAGGATGACTAGATTTCAAAAGATATCATCTTTGAGGGCACAGAAGAACATTTCTAAGTGTCCCACACACCTATTTATAAAATAATAAAAACCCCAAATTGACTCAATGAAAACTTTCACCAGTTAGGGTTTTGCTACCAAGAATAGCTACCAAAGTATTCATCCCTGGTACACAGATGGCATAAAGAGAGAACAGACTTCCAAAAGTAGTCTTCTGTAGCGAACTAAATATGATAGTAATGACACACATATAATTCCCACCCACCCCAAACATAAAATAAACATAAAATTATTATTTTAAAAGTAGATTACAAACTATATATATCCTGGATTTATAGAAAAGATTCCAAAGGTAAGTGTTGCAAAGACAAAAATCTGGTTATAGTTTTATAACTCTGAGTTAGAAAATTGATATTTTAAAAAAAGAAACACTGTAATAACAACTTTAAGGAATGAAATAGTTTAAAAAACACATTATCTAGATAATCAATGTTTGTATGTTGCTGTCGCTATTTAAGAAACTTGTCGATCTACTTTCACAGATTTCAAGAGTCTTAATTATATGCAGATATATAATTGGAAGAAAACAGCCATAAATAGTATGTATCATTTGATGAAAATATTCTAAACAACATTAAACAGGATAAACTTTTATTCCGTTTTTAGTTCGTAAAGATTTTTCACTGAAACATCATGTGGAATAAATGTAGTAACAATACAGGAATGCAGCTGTTCTGGTGACAGTGAGCTATCATTAGTAAATGCAGGACTATCACTACTGGATAATTACTAGTAACTTTGGTGTAAGCAAAAACACAGAATAAGTAATTATTAAGGTATATAAACTCTTAGGGTCAAAGACTTTTTGTTTTTATCAGAGACATTTTTTCTTTGAAATTCAAATAATCAAGAACTAGAGAGATGGATCCATGGGTAACAGTGATTGCTGAGAAAGAACTAAGACCTGAGTTCAAATACCCAGAAAAGTCATGTATTGTGATGTGTAAATTTGTAACCCCAGTAATAGTTTTGTGGGAGTAAGAGGAGAAGTAGACTACTGATTTTGGTGTTTCTGTTTGTTTGTTTGTTTGTTTGTTTGTTTTCATTTGGTTGGTTGCTTGGTTGGTTGGTTGGTTTGGTTTGAGGGCTTTTTGGGGAACATTCAAGACAGGGTTTCTCTGTGTAGTCCTGGCTGTCCTGGAACTCACTCTGTAGACCAGCCTGTCCTCAAACTCAGAAATCTGCCAACCTCTGCCTCCTAAGTGCTGGGATTAAAGTCATGCACCACCACTGCCTGGCTCTTTGTTGGCTTTTTATTTTTGTTTTTGGCTTGGTTTGGTTTTTGCCTTTGTACTTGCTCCAGGTCCTTCCACACCTACCCACAAAATTTCACACACATGCAAGCACTCACCATGCACTAAGAATAACAGGAAGAAAATGTTAAAGTTTCAAATACACTATGAAAACAATGTACTTGTATTATAGTTTACAATTATTTTAAGAACACATATCCCATCTACTTTGACCTATGTATTGGTGTCATCTTTGTTCCTCTCATATTTAGGTAGTATTGATGAGGAGACTTCATGGGTGTAGATTCTTATATCACTAGGAGATACAAACTCACATCAAATCCCTTAACTTCTGGATCTCACCATGTTTCTGTTCTTTTCTCTGAAGTATTTCCTGATTCTTTAATGTAGAAATGTTTTATAGATGTATCTATTGAGATTAAACTCCACAACTATGAATATTGTTTGGTTGTGATTTTTTTTTTTTTTGTAATGTCTTCATCTGTTGAAAAAAAAAGTTTTCTTGATGAAGGAAAGAGAAATGATTTAATTATATTATAATCTTAATAATATGTTCAGAAAAATAAATATCTAAATAAAACTATTTTTAAATAGTTTTAGGCTAAGCAATGTTTTCCTCTATGTTTGAAAAACTATATTTTTCTCCAGTTTTCAAAGATTTGACTCTTAGGGATTTGGTAAAGTCTATTCTTACCTAGAAACTGAAACTTTTTCTTTCAACTTAGAAAAGTTGGTTTCCAAGGGGATCTTGAAAGAGGGTTCTGCTTTGTGATTGAGAGCTAGCAGGAAACATAACAAAGCTGTTTGTTACATGGTCTAGCCTTTCAGGAAAAAAAGAGTTTCCTGAGTGCTAATGTAAAAATTGGTGACACAGTCAAAAGATGTTGCAAAACAGAACAAAACAAAACAAAACAAAACAACAACAACAACAACAAAAAACTCAGTGGAAATACTATTTATGTAAGAATTAGCAGGTTAATACTTAGCAACAAGAGACTGTAAGCCATCTAGGCAGAGAAGAGTTTTTTTTTCATTAGAAAGACAAGGGGGCCATGCACTCTGAAATTTGAAGACATGTAAGAATGAAAGGATTGAAACCACAGCAGCAGTACAGAGGTATAGCCACTGACACACAGTGGGGCAATCTGCAGAGTACCAGAGAACCAAGAAGACTACAAAGTGTCGTCCTTCTTATTTCCAAACTTCTCTGTATCTTCCCATGCTTATTTGTCTTTAGATTTCATTGTCTCTTTTGTGTCTCTTTGTCTCTCTGTTTCTCTCTCCCCATCCTTCCCTCCACCTCACCTCTCTCATTCTCCTTAGTTAAATCAGACTGGAATTTTCAAAGGAAGATGAATTTTACACTTTTTGGAAGATAGAGTGTATTTCTAAAGTATGAGTCAGACTTTTCATTTTACATAGTTTTTCAGTTACTGTATATCTCATGTAAGATTTAACACAAAATTGACTACAGTGTACAAATTCATTTCTTTGCTTCTCAGATTTCTCTGACAATACCTATAATAACAGTTAATGAATAGAAAAGGTAAAGGTCATGAATTTTAAGGATGTTGAAAATGGGAATGTTAGAGGGTTTGGGTGAAAGGACAAAGAAAGAGAGAAGTATTGTAATTGTATTACAATTTCAAAAATAAAATAAAATAAAGCTAGAACAGGGTAGTCACTGGGACATTACAAAATCATAAGAGAGTCATGGGGATATAAAGAAATTTAAATTTACAAGGCAACTTTAAAGTCTGGTAATATTATCTTTAAAGTAAGAAAGACAATCTAATTCTTTGAAGAAATGTGGAATGTGGATATAAATGACCTCTCTAAGAAAATTACGCATTTTCTTCATGCTCAGAATCAAATCATAGAGAAAAGCTTGGATAGCC
Organism: Mus minutoides; assembly: GCA_902729485.2. Lineage (NCBI taxonomy): Eukaryota > Metazoa > Chordata > Mammalia > Rodentia > Muridae > Mus > Mus minutoides. Next base: position 310,635 of record LR750135.1, read on the forward strand.
TTAACAAATCAAAACCCTGAACTGAAATATAATCATCATATCTGTCTTCTAAACCCAGAGTTACTTTTTAATGTCAGCAAATCTCCATGTAAAAGTAAGGACTCAACTGATGGAAAGTATTTTGAATTCCTTAGAGTAGCATATAAAACATTTATAAGTGTTTTCAGGAACGTAGTTCAACAGCTAGGATGTAACAATATTTCAAACCCTACAGTAGATACAATGATCTTTATCTTTAAAAAGCAAATTTCACTGTAAATCTAATTCAGATAAAAGTGTTTTTTTATAGCAAATCAAGTTTTAAGATGTGTGAAATATCTATCAAGTTAAGACTATACTGTAATTTAACATTATACACTCAAATTTCAATCCCCTCAAAATAGCACTTGAAGTTTGTCTTCAGAGTAGACATTGCAATAGTAAATACATTTGTGGGGAACTGTTTTATGACATGCCACATTCAATCAGTCAATGGGAAAAGCTATTTTATAACTGCCTGAATATATAGAAGGAAAACAAAATAACTGAGGAAAGCAACAAATTCTTCCTTATAAATAGTTTTAGTAAATGTGTACTTGGGGCCAAACGATGTCTTAGTCATTAATGAGTAGGCTTACAACCAAAAAATGAATGTGTCCTTAATGAATCCTGTTACTGTCAGGATTTCAGTCAGGGACTCTTGTTGAATTGGTGTTTTATGCCCATGTTTAGCTTGCTGTTTATTATGTGAGAATTTTCTGTATAATGCCCCAAATATTTACTTCATATGTGTCCTCACTCAACACATATCAATGCACACAATCATACTGCTTATGTTATCCACATAAAGAGAATTCATTTACTCAATACTAAGTTCAGATGAAGCTGTAAATTGTGAATTTATTTTCTGGTTTTCAGTAATCATTTATTAGGTGGCATTACTCATTGTACTCAATGACAAGTATATTACAATAATGTGAGTTAACAGGACATGGCTGACATATTTTACAAAGACATTCTCTCATGAGTAGTTATTTACATTCCACAGAGAGAACTTCATCGAACTACTTTGATTATAAAACTTAACAACTTCTTAAAAGCTTTACACAATAGAAATAATAACAGGAATATTTGAAGTTTTGAGCAACACAGATAAAATTCATAAAAAACTTGACATCCTACCTAACACACTTCAGTATTGAAATAACAAAATTTGGTAAGCTATATGTTGTTCAGAAAACAATCATCAGATCATCGAGGATGGCCTGCTGCATGTGATTAGAAGCACACAATGTGAACCTCATGTCTGTCTTCTTAGTCCTTTGAGTTAGCAAAGTAGGACATAGTGAAGGAATTCCCAGTTGAAGCACTGAAGTAGGGCCTAACGAAGAATACCCAGAATTTAACTAATGGCAACATCATTCACAGGAAAGATTTTAATACATATCTTGCCTAAGAAGGAATTGTAGGGAGCTGTAGAGCTTGCAGTCTATAACTGAGTACTAATGACCGAAGGCACGTGAGAAAGGTACAAAAGACTTTGGATTGTACTTTGCCAAAAATAAAAAAATGAAAATTAAAGGAATAATACAAAACAACACTGTGCACCATATAAAGATTATCCTGGTATTATTCAAAATATGATTTATGTGAGCCTATATCTTATTATAATCTGGACATGGCATTATAATGCTTATTCAAAAAGAGTTCTTGTGTCAATGTTGTATAAACATTGCTCTCCAGTTATCTCAGATTGGTGAATAAAAATGTGATCATTCAGTGACTAGAAAGAGGAGATAATATAGGACTGGATTTCTGTACCCAGCCAGAGGAGGGGTAGAGAGAGAAGAATAAGAGAGTTCACCAGGAGAGGGGGGTGGGGATCTAGAAGCTACCATTAAAACTGATATGGAACAAAGAGATCCAAATCAAAACCAAAATAGCTTGAAAACAAGTATCATTGGTATTGTGGCTTGGAAATATTTACATTAGCTTAGAGGATTGGAATATAGTAATATCTGCTCAGTTATTGTTCCTTAAAGCTTATTAAATAAATCTAACAGTCTTTGCCTCAACTATTTGGAAGCTAGGTGGATTAGAGAAAGAAAATGCCACTTTTAAATTTGCACTAATAGCAATTATAGAACCTTATACCTGGCTTAAAGAGGAACTTACTTCTGCCTGCATAATGAAAATTTTCAAAATTTCAAAAATAAAAGGTGGAACTTTCAGGGAAGACTGGTCTCATAGTTGTTGATGATTTCTATATTGGTTATTGATCTTTTGTAAAAGTAACATTTATTCAACTAATATAATAGTCATCTCAGAGTCTTACAGCTGAAAAGCTATTTCTGAACTCTGGCTGGTTCACTTTAGCTGTTCTGATCCAAATTCCTCTCAAAGTTTACAGAGTCAAACCTGCTTCTCTCAGCTTCTAAGTGAATTGCTCTGCTTGACTTTAAAATAACACTAGAAATGTGATCTAATCTCCTGACTCCTTTTCATTCTCTGGTGCCTTCTGTCTTCATTTGAAACAAGTCTCCATAAAAATATACTAGTAAAAGTAAAACATCTCCCTTCTCTTCATTTTCTTCTTTCTCCTCAATATCTCTCTCTGTCTCTGTCTCTGTCTCTGTCTCTGTCTCTCTCTCTCTCTCTCTCTCTCTCTCTCCCTCCCTCCCTCCCTCCCTCTCTCCTTTGTCCCTCTCTCCTTTGTGAGAGTTGGACATAGCCTATCTCTACCTCATTCTATCAAATATTTCTCTGATTAATACTTTGTCTGCTACTCAGAAGTCCCTTTCAAACATGTTTGTTTCATTCTCCAAACTAACGTTACCTTCTTGTTTGGGATTAAATGTGTACACTAAAGACATGTCTGTTTTCATCTGGAGGAGATTAGAGATGTGTAGCATGTCTGCATTCCAGCCAGATCACACAGACCTAGAAGATCTTGGCATGTGATCCTTTGCCAGAGCAGAGCAGCCATGTTGATTGATTAAAATTTATCTATGGACTTTTTGATTTTTTTCTTAACAAATTGACATGCTTCATGGTGGTACAACCATTCTGGAAACCAGTCTGGCAGTTCCTCAGAAAATTGGACATAGTATTATCTGAGAACCCAACTATACTGCTGCTGAGCTTTTACCCAAAAAGTGCTCCAACCCTTAACCAGGACACATGCTACACTATGTTCATAGCAGCCTTATTTATAATAGCCAGAAGCTGGAAAGAACCCCAGATATTCCTCAACAATGGAATGGGTACAGAAAATGTGGTACATTTACACAGTGGAATACTTCTTAGCTATTAAAAACAATGACTTCATAAAATTCTTAGTCAAAGGATGGAACTAGAAAATATCATCCTGAGTGATGTAAGCCAGTCATAAAAGAACACACATGGTATGTGCTCATTGATCAGTTGATATTAGGAGAAAAGCTCAAATAACCATGATATAACTTACAGATCATATGAATCTCAAGAAGAAGGAAGGCTAAAGTGTGGATGTTTCAGTCCATCTTAGAAGGGGGAACAAAGTGCTCATAGGAGGAAATACAGAGACAAAGTGCGGAGCAGATACTGAAGGAAAGGCCATCCAAAGACTGTCCCACCTGGGGATCCATCCTATATACAGACACCAAACCCAGACACTATAGTGGATGCCAAGTGCATGCTGACTGGTGCCTGACATTGTTGTCTCCTGAGAGGCTTTGCCATCTCCTGACAAATATAGAGGTAGATGCTCTCCACCAACCACTGGACTTAGCACAGGGTTTGCAAGAGAAAGTTAGAGAAAGGACTGAAGAAGCTGGAAGGTTTTGAATCCCCATAAGAAGAAAACAATATCAACCAAACAGACCCTCCAGGGATCTTAGGGAGTAAACCACTAAACAAAGAGTACACATGGAGCAACCTATGGCTCCAGTCGTATATGTAGCAGAAGATGGCTTTGTCTGGCATCAATGGGAGGAGCGGCCCTTTGTCCTGTGAAGACTAGATGCCCCAGTGTAGGGGAATGCCAGGGTGGGGAGATGGGAGTGTGTGGGAGGTTGGGTGGGGAAACACTCTAATAGAAGTAGGGGGAGAGGAGATGCATTAGGCTATTTCTGAACGGGAAACCCTTAACGGGAATAATATTTGAAATATATAAATAAAATATCCAATAAAAATAAATAAATTAAATTAAAATAAGTTTTCAAATGTTTAAACAAATAAACCATCCAATAAATTAAAAAATTCTTTAAGCAAAAAAAATTAGGATATCTTTTTTCTTCAATTATAAAATCTTCAGATTGCTTACATTTTAATGTAAATTTGTTTCTATATTTAGATTTTCAAAATATTATCTATGTTTAAAATCTACAGTCAATAGTACATATTTGCTTAAACCTGCCCATTTTATTTTACATATTTCTCATAAATTATCTTTAACACTGCTGCAGGCATTTGAGCTTGTAGTCCTTTCTCTAATATTAACAATGGTCTTTTTGAAGTGGAATGCATGCACAATTGGACCTCTCACAAAGGATCTTGATGAGCAGATGTGCACTAATGCCAAGGACTGTTGAATCACCTGAACTGTCACTAAGTGATATAATCTCAGCCCTCAAAACAATGCACTGCGTTTCAGCTCTCCCAGATTCAAAACCAGGTTTTCTAAGGCATGACACAATGTGGTTGTCCTTTTAATACCTTCTGTTTTGTCTGGGGACACATACCTTTTGTGTACTCTGCTACAGCTGCACTCTTGTTGGTACAATATACTGATGCTCCCAGGACAAGGTCTTTGCATCCGGTTCTCCAGTGTGAAGGGCATAGCTGCAAAAGTTCAGTTGGTTAGCTCTTTTGTGTCTGTAAGGATTCTTTTTTTTTTTTCATTTTTTATTAGATATTTTATTCATTTACATTTCAAATGCTATCCCAAAAGTCCCCTATATCCTCCCCCATCCCCCACCCAGCTCCCCTACCCACCTACTCCTACATCATGGCCCAGGCGTTCCCCTGTACTGGGGGAAAAATAAACTATCAGATGTCTTTCTTTACCATTCTTTAAAAATTGAACACAAACTTCCTTACATAACTTGTTCTCGTTTTCTATTTTATTACTTTCCATGATGGTCATTATTGTCTGATAAATGACCTCATTTTTATTTTGATTTCTTAATTCTTCTCTTTTGTTACAAACCCAAATATGCAAATATGACCATTATTTTAGTCAATTATTCTTAAATAATTTATCACCACTTATTTCATTTGTTGTATGTGTACATGTGTGTGTGTTCATGAGTGTACATGCACACATATATGTGTATATGCCCATGCATACGTATGTGCAAATTTGTGAAGTTTGTTTTATTTCTTTCTACCATGTAAATCACAGGGAGAGATGTCAGAACATCTGGCTTGGTAAGTGATCATCTATACTGGCTGACCCATCCTCCTGACTTGTTTAATTTTAAACTAAAAGCTACAAGAAACCAAGTGTCCAAATAAATGCTTATTTGATGTTTGAAAGAATAAAAATATCACAATACTGTGTTATACAAAATATTGAAAGGGCAACATAAACCTTATGGGTCTCCATTTAAGGACCCCATTTGTCTTAACTTAAGAACCAGGCATGATTTTTTTTTTTTTTTTTGACAAAAGGACATAAGGCACCAGCTTCAGAAATTGACCATAAGTCTCAGAAACTAAGTCATATGACACTAGCTCTAGGAACAGACCATAAAATCCAGAACAAGATCATAAAAACCTGCTCCCAAAGAACAGCCTAGGGATAACCACAAAAACAGAGAAATATCTTATCTCAGAATGGGTCATCTGCTCTGGGCAACCCTATTTCATCATATGGTTAAATGTTCATGACATAGAAATGAAGACCAGGAATCACCTGTTAGACATGCTAGCATCCACCGATAAAATTGTTATTACCCGATACTTCTAGAGAGATTCCCAAGTTCTCTATTAAAAGGCCTGCATGCCTTTGTCTGTGGTCACTTTTTAGAGAATGGTTGACACCCACATGCTGATTGTTTCTGCAGAATAAACACTCTTTGTTTTTGCATACTATCTGAATATGGGATCTTCCTTCAGGAATTTTTAGACTCTTATAATGTTAATATATTTCTATTATAATTTTGGATTGTTTACATATAAATACTTTTTCAATATAGAATGTGATTACGTTAATCTTTTTTTCTGATATTTCTGTATGGGACAATATAGTGATACAGTAAGTATTCAGTAAAGATTATTTTCCTTAATCTTCTCAATATATCACTTGAATGATGTTAATTCTGAAAATTATATAATGGTTCTTAGAGACACATTCATTTTCCTCCCTACTTATGAAAAAGTAGTATTATTGAATATTATTTTCTCTAGGAAACGTGGAATAAAACATGGGGAGTGACATTGCAACTGACAGTATAAACATAAAACAGCAAACTAGAACAAAATGAAACAGACTCATTTGCAGCAAATAGAGATTATAAATTAAATATTCATTTATTGCATAAAGCAAGGAATGACTGCTAATGAATATAATGGATAAGGTAGCCATTTTCAGAGGTACACACACACACACACACACACACACACACATATTAACATTTTAAATTCTCAGTAGGGAAGGTGAATTCAGAGATTATTAGAATACAGAGGACCATGCATTCAAGCCAAAATACCCTAAGGAGGGTTTGTAACCAAAGAGAAGAATTAAAAAAGAAAAATTAATAATAAAGTTGTTTTTACCGATAATGATGAATATTATAGAAAATAAAAAAAATATACATATAAAATGGGAACAAGGTAGGTATTGGGTGGAGCAAAAAATACAATTGAGGAGCCAAGGAGCCTCTGTTGGCTACTGATTGCTAATTATTCCATCCTACTGTATTTCCTTAATCATGCCACAGAGCAGAATAAAATTACAAATTACTCAACTTGTTTTTGCAAGTGTTAGGTTTATAGGAGAAAGAGAAAAGAAGCAGCTCACATTCATAAAAAGAGAAACAAATATAAGAAATCTTAACAAATAGATTAATCAGAGCTGTTTGAATGAATTAAATGACCTACTCTTCTTCTAGGGAAGAAGCAATGTTCATTTTGCAGTAACTATCTCTTACATCTTTATTTAGCTTAACTTTTATCTTTTATCACAGTTTTTATTCACTCACTTTATTCTAACTGATAAATAAAACAAGTTCACATGTACTTATATGGTACTAACAAATTTCTGTGCATATATATTTTATGTTATATATAAATCTAAATCAAATTGATTACAAGTGTATCCTAAAATAATTTATCATTTAGTGCAGTAAATATATTCAATTTTTGTCCCAACTTTTTGAATTATAGTGTATAGTTGTTGTTTTTTTCTGAGTTTTGTACAATTATATCACAATACACCAACACACTAGAACTTCTTACTCCCATCTCACTGTTTAACTTGGCACACACATCAGTCACCTTTTTATATATCTCCTCTCCTTTCATTCTCTGGTAACCACCATTCAATTTTCAACATCTGAAAGTATTTACACTTCATGAATGACTGATTTTATTGCTTGATATTCTGCTCCCCTTTTATTCCTTCTAATGACCTTCAATCTCTTTGATGTTGGGGGGAGGGGGAAATGACAGGATTTATTCTTTTCTAAATGGATAGTTCTTCAAATGACTGCTTTTATTTCCCTTAGGTATATAATCAATACCATGATTGCTGGATCACATAGTTGCTGTAATTTTTTTTTTTTTTTATGACACCACATGCTGTATTCTATAGTTGCTATACAAAATTAGAGGTCTGCTGACAAGGTCTTGAGGTTCTATTTTCTTCAAGCTCTCAACAGATCCTGCCTTTTTAGGTTTTGTAAAACCAGACAACCTTATTGGGATAATGGCCTTTTGTATTTACAATTCCTCGATGGTTAACAATCTCAACTGATTTCTTACTTTTGTTGGCCATTTGTACTTCCTCACTTGGGAAGTATCTCTAACTTCTTTCCCCAAGTTTCCCTGGTGTTGCTTCCTTTTTACTAAGATGTTTGAGTTTAAAAAGAAAAATATTCCAGGTATTAACTCTGGTGAGTAACTAGAAAACTGCATTCATTCGCTTTGCTTTCTGTTGACTTCTTTGCATGACAAAAGTATTTTGGTTTGTGGTCATCTCACTTTTCTGTGTTTATTTTTCTTCCTGTTCTTTTGGAGTGCTTTACTAAAATTCCATGATCATCTTTCCTATGTTTATTTCTAGTAGTTTAAGAGGTGCAGTTGTTATATTTCAATATTTAATTTATATTGACTTTTATTCCTGATGGAAAGAGTCAATAGCCACAATAGAGCCCTTTTTTTTGCAAGTAAACTCTAGCATTTACAGTGCCGTTTATTAAACAGATAGTTTCATGAACAATCATTTTGCTTTGTAGTTCCGTATTTCTAAAACTTTTATCCTTTTTTCAGTAATCAGTATGTCTGTCTTTCTATTTTTATGAATTTTCTCCTATTTTGATTAATACAGTTTTGATGAAATTATCAGAATCTCCTTTTACAAAAAAAACCCACTATCAACTAGAAATTAAAGAAATGTAAAGATTTGAAAACAATAACAGCAAACCCAAAAATAGTGCTAATATCCTTGATAGAAATAAACAAACAAACAAACAAAAAAAACCTAATTGAAATACAAATTGAGCCCAACAATAAATTAAAAAGATAGTTGATCAAAACAAGTACAATTTAGCCCATGGATTCTAGAAGAACTCAAAATATGATTATTTACTACCACAATATAGCACATGAACTGACTGAAAGGATATTTGAAAAATTCAGCAATACATCAGAATATACAATCACCATATAAAAATGTAACCAAGATCTTCAGAGGGGCTTCCGCTGTTAAATATGATCCATATCACTCTGGAAGGGGTTCAAAACCTTTTCTATTTTGCTAACAACACAAATACAGTTTTTGCAGTCAACTGTTAAACTGATAATGGGGTTCCCAAATGGAGGAGTTAAAGAAAGGACTGAAGGTGCTGAAGGGGTTTAAAACCCCATAGAAAAAACAACATCAATTCCCCTGGTTTTCTTGCCCAGGATATCTAAAGTCCAGCCTCTGTCTCCCTGCCTAGCCATTGGTAACTGGCAACTTTATTTACCAATCAGAATGGGAGAAGAAACCCTCAGCATCTCATACACTGGATTCTTGTGCAATACAGGAACCTATGATGCAAGAATTAAACCAAATCCACAACATCTATGTGTATATGTATCTATTCATATATGTGCCTATGTATCTCTGTACATATTCTTATTTGTTTATGTGCATATATGTATGGATATGTGTATGTATGCATACATGCATATATGTATATATGTGTATGTCTTGGAACCGTGGCATCCCACAGGACAGGGTGTATGCTCCAATATTGTCCTTGCATTTTTCAGAGTATGGATCTGTCTGCTTTCTTTCAGTATTGTTTAATTATAGGAGTCTCTAAGCAATGACTTGCCAATCTAAGCAAAATTGAACTTGGCTTCCTGGCCCTCACCAATGCCCTAGGTAGTCCATGAGCTGACCCTGAGCTTTGAATTCAGTAAGAATGTTGACTATTCAGTGACATTCAGAAGTGCCTCTAGTATTGTAAGAGAGGTAGTGAAATAAATCAGGCATTACTATCTACTACAGAGAGTTAGAAATCTCAGGGCAAGCTTCACAAAGTATACTTAGAATCTTCATTACAGTCAGGTATGACAGACTACATTGCATATTAGAAGAATGTTCGGGGCTGGTGAGATGGCTCAGCGGGTAAGAGCACCCGACTGCTCTTCCGAAGGTGATAAGTTCAAATCCCAGCATCCACATGGTGGCTCACAACCATCCCTAAGGAGATCTGGCGCCCTCTTCTGGAGTGTCTGAAGACAGCTACAGTGTATTTACATATAATAAATAAAATAAATCTTTAAAAAAAAAAAAAAAAAAAAAAGAATGTTCATGAGTTCTTCTGACAAATGGAAATTCCCTACAGATACTTAAAGAGAAGCCAAGTTCCTCCCATATGCAGGAATTTACAATGACATAGGAAGAAGGAAGGTTGTGGTCTAAGAAGGAACTAGAGTAAAAAATACTTAGAACTATAGATAGCTGAGTCACTCTTATACAGAGGAATTTACAATGGCCTAGGAGAAAGGTGAACTACACAATAGACTAGAATTGGAATTATGACAATGTCATGAAGCCCTTGCCCCTGGCTTCTAAGGTTAAGCTGACCTTAGGTGGAGCTTCTTTTGATCCCAGTTGTTAACATTGATTTTATCCCAGTTAGTTCCTGTTAGCTATTAAATATGCATTCCTCTGTTTGTTGTAAAAGTAATTTTGCATCAGATAACTTCAGTGTACCTTGGATGGCCTCACTTAACTTCTCTGTTTTCTGTAATATATAAGATACAGCACACTCCCTTGTGTCCAGGTCTGTTTGTCACCCTCTTCTCGCAGCTTCCCTGCCAACCTCTAGCCAGAATTCTGATTTCTCCCACAGATTGAGGGGGGCAGACTGAGGCTGGTCCACAGCAATATGTGAACATATATTATATAAATATGCATATGTGTCTGTATTTATACATACATTTACATGTTATATATAAAGATATTATAAATATGTACTTTTAAAGAAACATACAATGTTTTCTGATGGTTTTATTCATACATTTTTTGTGTTATTCATCCATCTTCAGTTCTTTCTCTTTGTATTGTGCAATCTTCTCTCTTACTACTTTATGTCCCCTCCCCCATTTTTGTTATTTTTCTGTGCAAAACAGCTGGGGCAGATAATTGTATACACATACACACACACACACACACACACACACACACACACACACACACACATATCCATAGTAGAATCTAATAGGTATTTTGAGGTAAGATTGCCAATTAGAGCTAATTTTTGCTGTTTGTTTTCTATTTTTGCCTCTGCTTTTTGTTTTCTTACTGCTGATCGACCTCTCCCTAACTAGCCAATGCCTTTGTGCATCTCCTCATCTGAACAAAGGAAATATGGTAAAAGCTTCTATCTACGTATTTGTTGTGAGAACTGTTTATTACATTTTGAAAAATGTCTGGTACAGGGTACATACAATAAAAAGCTAACTCTTACATTATTACTATAAATGCTCTGTGCTTTAACTTGCAGTTTGTTCTATAATACATAGGATAACAAACTCCTATCTTTTAAAAGGTTTTCTTCCCTTTGGGATTTCCATGTATGTATACAATGAAATATGATCTTGTCTATTCTACATTTTCATTTCCAAAACACTCATATCCATGTGCTTATAATGTCAGAAGACTATTTCTCCTTCCTACATTACTTATTAATCACCAAATCTATTACTAATGGAGGAATAAAACCTAGAGATCATCTAAAATATCTATGCCAAAATTTTGGTTGACTTAATCTTGCATAGTTCTTGGGTAGGTAACCAAAAGTCCTCTGAGTAATAATTGCAATAGCCACTTCACATCAGAAGATAACATTTCACAGCACTCTTCCCCATCCTATGGCTTTGCTGCTGTTTGACAAATGATGGCTCTTTTAATTTAATGGAACTACTTGGGGATGGTGAAGAGTTTGGCAGTCTTAGAAGATGTATGTCTCTATAGTGGACCTTGGGGTTTCAAAAGCCCAGGCTGGCACAATCTCTGCTTTTGCCAGTTCCTTAATGATCAGGATATAGTTTCTTAACTTTTGCCTCAGCAGCATGTCTGTCTGTCTGTCTGTCTGTCTGCCCATCATCATTCTCCCAATCATGGTAATTATGGACTACTTGCTGAAACCCTCTGAAATAATTCTGTGGGAGCCTTAATGCAAATACTTTATGTAGGATTGATCACATTTTCTCTTCTTCTCAGCATTTTAAGCTGTCTCCTGACTGCTGCCCTTTGTAAAATAGAAGCATTGTCATGGTTCATGTTGCTTTCACTAAACAAAGGGTTACTAACTGTTTAAGACTAAGTTATTGGAGGGCGTGAAACTAAATGGTCACTATCAGTATTGTAGCTAAGGGTACAAGTACTTTTCCTTTTTTGTCTTAGATTAGTATCTTCTGAAGCCTGAGGTTTATATAAATAGGATTAACTAATAATTCACCTATTTACTTCAGAGTTCTAATTGCAATGAATCTAAGTGCATGACTAATCATATTCAATTCACTCTGTTAAATTAATGTCGCCAAAATGAAGTATGGAAATTTGCTAAATCATGCAGTCAATAGTAGATACTTGTAAATTAAATCAAGATGTTATTTGAAGAATTCTTTGAAGCCTTATGTAATTTCACAATTATTATATTCTACCTGAGATATAAACATAACATATTATAAGATAGAAATAAATTTCATACATCTTTGGATGGAGAAACTAGAAAATTTAATAATATACTCGAAGTCATATCCATCCATATTGATTCAATATGGAAACTTTATTACACAGAAATAGAGAAAAAATATGGAGACTACCAGAGGCTGATATTTTGATATATATCCATGTGATGAAACTGTATATAGTGCATGTTCATAGTAACACATGTATTATATTACATTCAACATTGTTTTGGGATATAAATTGCTAAAGATGTAAGGAAATAAATACCATGTGAAATTCACAGTGATTTTTTTTTTTATTATTTTTAAGTTTTACAGCTTAGAGTAGAAAAAGAAAAAAGTTGTAGTTCACGCTTAATTATAGAGTTGCAAGAACAGCCCTGTAATTAGAGCTGTGAAAATTGGTGACAAATTCTCTTTGTAGTTTGAAGGAGTGAAAAGTCTTATTGATAGTATTTGATTTGAGTTAACATACAACTCCAAAGGGATACAGTAACTCCTTTATAGTTATCTGACACTTCAAATATGACAACTGTTAATTGTTATCCTTTGAATATGTGGTAGACATTTTAAATATCTCTTCTTATGTATCTAATAGATTACCATTTTTCTTCCCTGTGTAGAAATTTACACTCAATTTATGAGAGATGTATTCAAGATATAATGACAAAATTAACACTAGAGTCACGTTTTCTACCTCGTTTTATATTACCTGAAAAGCAATCCATTTATAAATAATCTGTATTAAATGATTTTAAATTATCAACTGGTCTAGTTTTTCTATTTCATAAGGGTTTATCACAACTCTGAAAGAGAAATGATCCTTAGGATCTATTTATCCAAATGTATTTGTGTGTGTGTGTGTGTGTGTGTGTGTAATAATTCAGAATACGTTGGCCATAGTAATGTCAGGTTAAAATCCCCAAGGTCACTGAAGTTATTAAACTTTGTGTAAATAGCCACAACACAATTTACTAATGGGAACAACATCTGTAAGATACATAACAGATTATTAAAGCATCACTGTACCTGATGTTTAGCACATTAAGCAATTTCTAAATGTAAAAGCTCCATGGAAAAACTATAGCTTTGTAGTCCCCTCCCCCCAAGCCTGCTTCAGGCTGAGAGTTCAAACCTGCTGCTTCTAAAGGCAGGCCACAGGAAACCACTCTGGTTCTCCAGCTAATGCTGGCTTCCTTTGTTGTGCTGAATACCTCTGAGCACCTCCCAGGATCTGCTACCCGTGCCTCAACCAGATCCTACTTCCTAGGCATTTCTCAGTACCCAAGACCGTGCCCCACCCAAATCCTGCTTCCAGCTGAAACATTCCACAGTGCGTGAGATTTCAGGCTACATTCCTGGTGTCTGACAACCGAATCCAGGCAACTGCAGCAGAACTGACTGTGGGCAGGGGCCAACCATCTTATAACCCAAAAGATTCCTAGGTAAAATCAGAGATGCCTTGAACAGGGAATCATCTTGGCGTCCATTTTTCTCCCATTTAGTCTCGTTAAAGCCCCAGTTTGCTTCTCAGGGGAACCCAGTCTGTTCTGTGGATACCGTGGTGGACCCCAACAAGCTTCTTTTATATTCACAAATATTATTTTTACTGAAAAAGAGAATACGTTTCATAATCTGTTATAACACTGATACAAGTAAAACCTGAGAAACAAGAACAGAGACACAATTTGCACATTAAAATTAAATTTTGTGGTTGGATCATCCTGATTTTATTAACTTTAATTCTATTATACAGAATTATGTTTCCACCATTTCTTATTTAAAAATCAGCTAGCAGGAAGAAATTTTGAAATAAAGTGATTATTGAAAGAAATGCTCTAACAGTGGTGACATTTTCTTCAATTTGAACTGCTTGCGTTTGCAATCAGAGCTAAAATCAGTATTTAAAAGCATATTTTAAGAAAAATAGGTTGAACTCTATAGACTTGGAAAACAAATGCATAAATCATTTAGAGGCGATTTTGTCCAGAATTGAGTTCAGGTTACTCCAATGCAGTTCTTGCTGTCCTTTGGAGCTCCTCCTTTGCATGAAGATTTGAATGGGACCAATTCTGGCCAATATCTCATGAGGTTCTGTGCTGTAAGCTATGCTTAGGCTGACACTCCAGTGTCAGAAAATGAAGAATCTTACATTTGGATTTTTGAACGATGTTTCAGGAGCAAAAAGAAAAAAACCAAACCAAACCAAAACAACAATAACAACAACAACAACAACAACAAAAAAAACCAGTGAAGATGCTTGTATCATGTTAAAATAAAACAACCAGACATTATATTTTAAAGAAAATATGTTTACATAATATATGTCTAATTTATTTTGTCACATAATCAATAATTATTCTAAGTGAGATAACTCAGACACAAAAAGTACATGTGTGGTATGTACTCACTAATATTCTATATTCTCTAAGAATACAGCCAGTGAGAAGCTCTTTGTTAGCAAGATGACCCAGCTTGCCTGTCTGTGTCAGAGACCCAGAGATAACTCCAAGGACAGCTCACTCCCTCTCTTTGTTCCTTCAGCAAGGCTACCCCACCCCACCCCCCTGCCTAGAGAAGAGCTGTAGCCTAACTCCTCCCAACTCCTCCCAACTTCTCACTTTTTCCTTAAAAGTCCCCACTGTTGCTGCTCCTGGTTGAACTTCCCAGCCCCTCTGGGTGAAAGGAGCTCCTCCTCAGCTGGTTGATAATAAAAGTCCTCTTGCAGTTTGCATCGAGACCCTTTCTTGTGAGTGATTTGGGGTGTCGCCTTTCCGGATTCAGAATGTGAGGGAGTCCTGGCATTTCTAAGTCTTTCATTGAGACAGAGGGGTGGGGAAGATGTATGTGATTTGAAACAGTCGGAGAGTGGACTGGGGGCAGGGGATAAAATCTGGAGTGATAAATGAATAAATAAATGACAAAAAAGAAAAAAAGAAAAGAAAAATGCCAATTTATTTCTATACAAAAAGGTAGACAAGAGGAAGATTTTCATTTTTAATTACTCTGACCAAATACCATGTAGAAACAATTAAAACGAGAATGGATTCTTGTTGATTATAGTCCCAAGAGATCATGACATCAAATGGAAAGGCTTAGAAAGTAGAAACAGTCAGGCTAGCCACAATGTATACACAGTCAGGAAATAAGAGCTAGAACAAAGCTTTTGTTTGTTTGATTGATTGGTTGGTTGGTTTGTTTGGTTTGTTAGTTTGTTTTTGTTTTTGTTTTTGTTTGTTTTTGTTTTTGTTTTCCCCAGACAGGGTTTCTCTGTATAGCCATGGCTGTCCTGGAACTCATTTTGTAGACCAGGTAGGCCTCAAACTCAGAAATGTGCCTGCCTCTGCCTCCCAAGTGCTGGGATTAAAGGCATGCATCACCACTGTCAGGCTCAAAGATGTGTTTTAAGATAAACTGAAAATTGACCCACTTCACTCAAGAAGGCTCTGCTTCCTGAAAGTTTCTGAATGACCTAAACAGTACCAAAGCTTGGGAGAGTATGGGGGGTATTTCAAGTCAAACTATAACACACACCTCCTTGGAAAGGTTTATAAAAAGGTTATTAAATGTACAACAAATAATGTATTTTATTGGGTTTATTCATTCTATATGTATATAATATTCCTGGGATACCAGGGATGTAATTCATCTTCTTTTTTTTTTTTTTTTCCTTAGGATAGTAATTATGTTAGGATTCAAACTTTTTAAAAATTTAATCAAGATTGCTCTTAGAATATGTAAACTTTTCATATATAATTTATTTTATAATTTACAGTTTTCATGTGTTTCACCATTTTTTTAGAATTCGTAACTTTTTTTTTTATTCTTAATTTTTCTCCTTAGTTACTTCTTTATTTCACTTTGTTCTGCTTAATAGCATATTGCAACTTTGTGAATTGACTAGGAAAAGTCATACTTTGGAATTTTTTTACCCCAAGAAACTAAATGACTTTCTTAGAAAATTCATTCACTGACTTATATTGCTCAAAGCTATGCTTAGATTATAAGACTTTATTAAGATTTAATTCAGTCTTATTTTTACTACTTGAGCTATTGATACATTTATATTATAGACAAGAGCTTGTACATTATATTTTCTCTCACTTGCTCTCTCTCTCTTTCTCTCTCGTTTGTCCTTAGTATGCTGCAGATCAACAAGCAAATTTTCTCACCTCATTGCATTCTGAAAAGTGAAACCAATAAACTAGGACATGTTGACATTTCCCTAGCCATTTCTGAAACTGAACATTCTATTGGTTCTTCGTAAGTTTATCAATCTATCACTTGATAATCTTTCCTAAAATGTTGCTAATATGTAAAAGGTATTTTCAGTCCCTAATATTTAAGTAAGCTACCTAATCATCAATTGCAAGACAGCTGAGTCAATCCCTTTGTTAGTCTTAAAGTTTTACGATGTTTACTTTTAAGTTGGTCATGTAAGCAGCAGTAATTATTGTTTTGTCTCTTGTAAATTATTTGCCATTGGAGTTTCATGTATGTGAT
The DNA here is from genome assembly GCA_902729485.2 of Mus minutoides. Classification (NCBI taxonomy): domain Eukaryota; kingdom Metazoa; phylum Chordata; class Mammalia; order Rodentia; family Muridae; genus Mus; species Mus minutoides. Next base: position 327,510 of record LR750135.1, read on the forward strand.
AGTTTGTATATGCTCAGCCTAGGAGGTGGCACTATTAGAATGTGTGACCCTATTGGAGTAGGTTTGGCCTTATTGAAGTAGGTGTGTCAATGTGGTTGTGGCCTTTAAGACCCTAATCCCAGTTGCCTGGAAGCCAGTATTCTGCTACCAGCCTTCAGATGAAGATGTAGAACTTCCAGTTCCTCTTGCCCCATGGCTATTTGGATGCTGCCATGTTGCCACCTTGATGATAATTGACTGAACCTGTGAACCTGTAAGCCAATCCTAACTAAATTTTGTCCTGTTAATTGTTGACTTGGTCATGGTGTCTGTTCACCACTGTAAAACCCTAACCAAGACATTCTATATTACAAAATTGCATACTTTAACTCTTTCCATATTCTACTTCCTATTTTTTGTTCTTTAGAAATAGGCCTATAAAAGAAACTTTCTAAATTAATATTTTAGAACTTTTGGATAATTGCATTTAAATATTTTATTTTTATAAAGGTGGTTTTCCTTTGTTTTTTAATACAATAAAAATAGACACAAGAATTATCATATTTGAAATAAATATGAAAGTTTTCAGAATAATTCACTATAAGACAAAATCCAACACCCATTCATGATAAAAGTCTTGGAAAGATCAGGAATTCAAGGCCCATATTTAAACATAATAAAAGCAATATACAACAAACCAGTAGCAAACATCAAACTGAATGGAGAGAAGCTGGAAGCACTCCCACTAATGTCAGGGACTAGACAAGGCTGCCCAATTTATCCCTACCTATTCAAGATAGTACTTGAAGTCCTAGCCAGACCAATTCAACAACAAAAGGAGGTCAAAGGTATAAAAAAATGGAAAGGAAGATGTCAAAATATCACTATTTGCAGATGATATGATAGTATATATGAGTGACCCTGAAAAATTCTACCAGAGAACTCCTAAACCTGATAAACAGCTTCAGTGAAGTAGTTAGATATAAAATTAACTCAAACAAATCAATGGCCTTTCTCTACACAAAGGATAAATGGGCTGAGAAAGAAATTAGGGAAACCACACACTTCACAATATTCACAAATAATATAAAATACCTTGGTGTGACTCTAACTAAGGAAGTGAAAGATCTGTATGATAAGAACTTCAAGTCACTGAAGAAAGAAATCCAAGAAGATCTCAGAAGATGCAAAGATCTCCCATGCTCATGGATTGGCAGGATCAATATAGTAAAAATGGATATCTTGCCTAAAGCAATCTACAGATTCAATGCAATCCCCATCAAAATTCCAACTTAATTCTTCAACAAATTAGGAAAAGCAATTTGCAAATTCATCTGGAATAACAAAAAACCTAGGATAGCAAAAACTCTTCTCAACAATATAAGAACCTCTAGTGGAATCACCATGCCTGACCTCAAGCTGTACTACAGAGCAATTTTGATAAAAACTGCATGGTACTAGTACAGCAACAGACAGGTAGATCAATGGAATAGAATTGAAGACCCAGAAATGAATCCACACACCTATCGTCACCTGATCTTTGACAAGGAAGCTAAAACCATCCAGTGGAAAAAAGACATTTTTTGTTGTCCAGTAGAAAAAAAAAAACATTTTCAACAAATGGTGTTGGCACAACTGGCGGTTATCATGTAGAATGCAAATTGATCCATTCTTATGTCCTTGTACTAAGGTTAAGTCTAAGTGGTTTAAGGAATTATTCATAAAACCAGAGACACTGAACTTTAAAAATGAGAAAGTGGGGAAAAGCCTCGAAGATATGGGCGCTGAGGAAAATTTCCTGAATAGAACAGCAATTATGTGTGTAGTAAGATCAAGAATTGACAAATGGGACCTCATAAAGTTGCAAAGCTTTTGTAAGGCAAAAGAGACTGTCAATAAGACAAAAAAGGCCACCAACAGATTGGGAAAGGATCTTTACCAATCCTAAATCAGATAGGGGACTAATATCCAAAATATATAAAGAACTCAAGAAGGTGGACACCAGAAAATCAAATATCCCCATTAAAAAATGAGGCACATAGCTAAACAAAGAATTCTCAACTGAGGAATACCTACTGGCTGAGAAACACCTGAAAAAATGTTCAACATCCTTAATCATCAGGGAAATGCAAATCAAAACAACCCTGAGATTCCACCTCATACCAGTCAGAATGGCTAAGATCAAAAATTCAGGTGACAGCAGATGCTGGTGAGGATGTGGTGAAAGAGGAACATTCCTCCATTGCTCGTGAGATTGCAAGCTTGTACAACCACTCCAGAAATCAGTCTGGCAGTTCCTCAGAAAATTGGACATAGTACTACAGAAGGATCCTGCAATACCTCTCCTGGGCATATTTCCAGAAGATGTTCCAACTGGTAATAAGGACACATGTTCCACTTTGTTCATAGCAGCCTTATTTATAATAGCCAAAAGCTGGACAGAACCCAGATGTCCCTCAACAGAGGAATGGATACAGAAAATGTGGTACATTTACACAATGGCGTACTCAGCTATTAAAAACAATGAATTTATGAAATTATTGGGCAAATGGATGTATCTAGAGGGTATCATCCTTAGTGAGGTAACACAATCACGAAAGAACTCACATAACATGTACCCACTGTTAAGTGGATATTAGCCCATAAACCTAGAATACCCAAGATACAATTTGCAAAACACATGAATCTCAAAGTAACTAAGACCAAATTATGGACACTTCGCCCCTTCTTAGAATTAGGGACAAAACACACATGGAAGGAGTTACAGAGATCAAGAGTGGAGCTGAGACAAAAGGATGGACCAACCAGAGACTGCTGCAGCTGGGCACCAAATGCAGACACTATTGCATATGCCAGCAAGATTTTGCTGAAAGGGCCCTGATATAGCTGTCTCCTTGGAGGCTATCCCACAGTCAATGGAACACAGGGCCCCCAATGGAGGAGCTAGAAAAAGTACCAAGGAGCTGAAGGGGTTTCCAACTATAAGTGGAACAACAATATGAACTAACCAGTACCCCCAGAGCTTGGGTCTCTAGCTGCATATGTAGCAGAAGATGGCTTAGTTAGCCATCATTGGGAAGAGAGGCTCCTTGATCTTGCAAACTTTATATGCTCCAGTACAGGAGAACACCAGGGCCAAGAAGTGGGAGTCGGTGGGTAGGGAAGCAGTACAGGGTTGTGGGGGAGAGTATAGGGGACTTTCGGGATATCATTTGAAATGTATATGAAAAAAAAATCTAATAAAAATTCAAAAAAAGACAAAATATATTCATGCCAAATAAACAAAGACAAGAGAAAACAAGAAAATTATCTCTACAATATTTTGAAGTCCAGTTAAGCCAATAATAATTATTTTGATTTTTTAAAATGGTTTTATTTTCTTCTCTCTTCCAAATGGGACTGAGGTGTTCTCACTTGGGCATTTAGCTTGTTGACCTTCTTTAGTTCTTTGGACTGTATCTTGGTTATTTTGAACTTTTTTGTGGATAATATCAACTTATTAGTGAATACATGCCATGCATGTTCTTTTGGGTCTGAGTTATCTCACTCCAGGTGATATATTTTTAGTTCCATCTATTTGCCTACAAAACTCAGGATATCCTCATTCTTAATAGCTGGGTAGTATTCCCTTGTGTAAATGAACCACATTTTCTGTATCCATTCTTCTGCAGTGGGACATTGGTGTTGTTTCCAGCCTCTGGCCATTGTGGGATGTGGAATGAGGGTGAATGGGGGGGGGTAAAATATGCAGTGTCAAAAATCAATTAATAAAGTAAGTCATCAACAATAAAATAAAAATGGTTTTATTTTATAAACCCCATCTGTACATGAAACATTTGAAGTAAATTCGGGCTTGCTTAATAGAATGAAATGTTTCTAAAAGGTAAATTTGATTTTTTTTTTCCTGTACTATCACATGAAGCTGATGTAATTACTTGGAAAATTAAAGGAATAATGAAATTAAAGATTGTATAGCTGAGAAAATTAGGTGGTCATCCTTTAGTTCTACTTCAGAAATTTTCAAACCCTTGCAAAAGTATGGTAGCAGAACCACACATATATTACTTTAGCTATATATGAATACTCCATCTCAAATTACTAAAGTCTGTGAATGTAGCTCAAGCAGGAGAATGTTCACCTCCCCTGTATTAAGTATAATCCATAATCACCCCAAAATATTTCAAAGTCTATTGCTGGTTCTTATTTTTTTTAAAGGAACAAAAATATATTAAGCAATCTATCAAACTTTCTGATCATAATCTTTTCACCCACTCAATCATACTGATCTTTGAGCCTTGAAAAAGAAAGGTATAACACAAAGTTTATTTTTCTTTGCACCTTGACCAGTTGTGAATCTCTGTATTGCTATCATATAGTGCAGGGAGAAGCCTCACTGACGAAGAATGAAAAATGGGCTATCAATAGAAATAATGGCAAGCCATTAGGGGTTCATTTAATACTCTGTCAGTTTAACAAAACAGTAGTATTTAATCCAACCCTATGACCTATGGCCTGTCTACCCACAGGTTCTTGGCCCTGTTATAAGTACCATCTCATGAAATTGGCCCTATAGTCAATTAGAAAAGTACTGATTATTCAAATAACAATATTGTCACTGTCACATGAGTTTTCATATCTTCTCAGACCAATCTTTATTATAGCTTACATAGTAAAGAAATGGATGAGAGTGATGCTTATTCTTCTCTGGTAGCTTCAATAGAACCTCCCAGTGCTCTGAAGGCTACCAAGTCCAAGTAGGGTGACTCTTTCAGATTAGTGGTGGCTTGATGTCTCTCTGTTTTGTGAGGCAATCAATTAGTGTTTTCAATAAAATTCAGTAACAGTGTCTCACCATCAAGTTCATAAGGATAAAGACGTGAGTTGTCAACAGTCTAGCATATGGTGTCTAATTAGCAGGTTGTATCATGATTGTAGGGAAAATTCATTTGAAACTCTTTATATTTGTATATGTATAGAATTTTTTTTAAAAAAATTCTACAGTAGTAAATTTCCATGTTTTCTTTCAGAAGACTAGTTTTAGTTATCTTTTCCCATATCCCCTCCTCTAAATTTCCCTCCCAAACTCACTCCTATTTAATGCTTTCTAATGTCATTATATGCCTTTAACCCTTTACTCCAGTGTGTCTCCATCTCATTGCCTTTGAAAGGCACCCTCTCCATAGACCCTTACAAATCATGTGGTTTTTTTGTGGGTTGCACAAATGTGTGTCACATGTGGATACACACATATCTAAACATTCAAAGCTAACATTCCCATATAACAAAAAACATGATTTTTTTTTTTGCTCTTTGTCTAAGTGACCTGACTCAAATGATTGATCCTATTTCTGCCTACTTAATTAAGAGTTTCATTTTAAAAATCAGAATATTATTATATTGTTTAACTGTACCCCATTTTCATCATCCTTTCATCAGTTAATGGATATCAAGAGTGATTGTATCCCTTGGTTACTGTGGTTGGAACATCAATGAACATAGAGGAGCCAATATCTTTAGTGAAGCCATGTAATCTTTGAATACATATCAAAGAGTTGTATAGCTGTATCATGTAGTACATATTTCCATGTTTTTGAGGAAGATCAAGACTGAATTCCACAATTTGAACTATCATTAGTACCAAGTATGTATGAACTGTTTTATAGATTGAGACCAACATCTGCTGTCATTTTCAAATCTTGATCGCTCTAATTAGTTGAAATCTTAAAGTAGTTTTAACTCCCATTGCCCTGATGGTTAAAGTTTGGAACATTTAAAATTATACCTAAGATATTTGTATTTCACTCTTCGTAGAACTTCCTATTTAGTTTCATGTCCCATTTTAATTGGATTGTTTGTTTTATTTTTAAGATCTTTGAATATTATTAACTAAATTAAAACTATCTATCACATGTTGTATAGTTCCTTTTTATTTTCCATTCTGTGAACTGCCTCTTTATTCAAAGAGCATTGTCATTTGTATATTAGATCTTTTGGTTTCATGTGGTCACATATGTCAAATATTGGCTACTGCTTGTGATACTAGGATCCTGATCAGAAAGGTTTTTTTCCTGTGCCTACAAATGCATTTTATAGGAACTTCTCTACAATAAGCAGAGTATCAAATCTTAAGTGGAAGTCCTTGATTTATTTGAAGATTAGTTTTGTAAGGTTTTCAGTTTCATAAGAATTAAGAATCTAGATTTTTCTTTCTTTGTTTCTTTGTTTCTTCCATTGTTTCTCATTTTTCTCTTTCTTTCTTTCTTTCTTTCTTTCTTTCTTTCTTTCTTTCTTTTTTTTTCTTTCTTTCCTTTTTCTTTCTTTCCCCTTCCTTCTTTCCTTCCTTCCTTCCTTCCTTCCTTCCTTCCTTCCTTCCTTCCTTCCTTCCTTCCTTCCTTCCTTCTTTCTTTCTTTCTTTCTTTCTTTCTTTCTTTCTTTCTTTCTTTCTTTCTTAAGATATTTTCTTAATTTACATTTCAAATGCTATCCCGAAAGTCCCCTATACCCTGCCCCCTCACTGATCCCCTGCCCACCCACTCCCACTTCTTGGTTTTAGTGTTGCCCTGTATTGAAGCATATAAAGTTTGCAATACCAAGGGGCCTCTCCTCACAATGATGGCCAACTAGGCCACCTTCTGCTACATATACAGCTAGAGACATGAGCTCTGGGGGTACTGTTAGTTCATATTGTTGTTCCTCTTATAGGGTCGCAGACCCCTTCAGCTCCTGGGCTACTTTCTCCAGCTTCTCCATTGGGGGACCTGTGTTCCATCATATAGATGACTGTGAGCATCTACTTCTGTATTTGCCAGGCACTGGCATAGCCTCATATGAGAGGGTTATATCAGGGTTCCTTCAGCAAACTCTTGCTGTCCTATGCAATAGTGTCTGGGTTTGGTGACTGATTATGAGATGGATCCCCCCGGGTGGGGTAGTCTCTGGATAGTCCATCCTTTCGTCTTAGCTCCAAACATTGTCTCTGTAACCCTTTTCATGGGTACTTTGTTCCCTATTCTAAGGAGGAATGAAGTCTCTCTCTCTCTCTCTCTCTCTCTCTCTCTCTCTCTCTCTCTCTCTCTCTTGTTGTTGTTGTTGTTAAGCATCACATGGCTGGAGAAATGTATATTTGTGGATTCTTAATTCTACTCCATTTATTTCTTAGTCTGTTTTTATTCTAATACCCTGTTGTTTTTACTATTATAGTCATATATTGTAGAATAAAATGGGAGAAAGTTATATGTTCACATATTTTTTTCTTTGTTCAGGAATGCTTTGGCTATCTTGGATTATTTTTGTATTTCCAAATTAAATTTAAAATTACTCTTCAAAACCTGTAAAATGCTTCATTAGAATTTTGATGGGATTGCAATAAATATGTATATTGCTTTTGGTAGAATAATTTTCATAGAATTTATACAACTGACTTATGAACATGGTTAGTCTTCTTCAAAAATCTTTTTCATTTTCTTTCTTGAATGTCATAAAGCTTTTCTTATACAAGTCTCTCAATTCCTCAGTTTGATATGTTACATGATACTTCAAATTTTATGCTGTTGAGAAATGAATTCTTACTTGATATGTTTTCTTGGTATAATTATCTCCTATATATAGGGACATCACTGATTTTTGTTCTTGTTGTGTTTTGTTTTGTTTTGTTTTGTTTTGTGTTTTGTTTTTCGAGACAGGGTTTCTCTGTGTAGCCCTGGCTGTCCTGGAATTCACACTGTAGACCAAGCTGACCTCAAACTCAGAAATCCTCCTGCCTCTGCCTCCCATGTGCTAGGATTAAAGGCTGTGCCACCACTACCAGGCAACACTACTGATTTTTATACTTTTATTTTGTATCATCTTCTTTTATGAATGTATTTATCAAGTATAGAGTCTTTAGGTTATTTTATATATGGAATCATATAATCTATTTTGAATTCTTTTTCTTTCTGTATTTCTTTTCTCATTTCCAGTTGTCTTACTAGTATATCAAAGACTTCAACCACAAACAGGACTAGTAGAGGTGAACATCCTTGTCTTGTTTCTGAGTTTTATGTGAATGTTTTGAGTTTTTTCCTAATTTCATGGAATTATTGGCTTGTTACCTATTCCCTTTAATGTGTTACGATGTGATCTTTAAATTCCAACATTCTCTAGAATTACTTACATGAATGTTGGAGTTCACCAAAGCACTTTTGTACCTAATGAGATGATCATGTAATTTCTGTACTTACATATGTTTATGTACATTATATTTATTGATTAATATTTGTTGACTTATTCCTCCATCTTTGGGGTAAAGTTTACTTCAACCAGTGCTATGATCTCTTTGATGTGCTCTCAAATTTGGTTTTTAAGTAATTTAATTATAATTTTTCTCATTTATGGTCATGACAGACACCAATAATTATTTTATTTATGTATTGTTGGATACTTGTCTGCTTTGAGTTTTGGGACATTCTATTCTCTTGATGAACATGTCTGTTTTTTATGCCAGTATAATTCTGTTCTTGCTATTACACCTCTTAGTATGGTTTCAACTAAGGTCGATGATATTGCAGTGTTGTTTTATTATCCTGGATTGTTTGGGTACACTATTTTTTTAATTGTTGTTGTTTTTATTGTTTTGTTTCATGTTTTGTTTTTGTTCATTTGAGTGTTCTCAAATGTTTATATATATGTAATTTATGTGAATTATTGTTCAATAAAAATAATTTGAAAGCGTTTTACCCCTCCTTTTTGAAAGAAAACCTGTTAAAGATCGACATAGGTTCTTTGAATATTGGATAGAATAATGTGCTCTATCTTGTCCTGAATATTTGTTTTGCTTTGTTTTAGTTTACATGGGGGACACGATTACTGCTTCTATGCCATTGGTTGCCATGGACCTATTAAGTTACTTATTCTGTCTTGTTTTAATTTCAGTAAGTCATATATGCATCCATTTTTTTAGACTGTCCAAGTCAATAGATTATAAATACTTTACAATTTTGAGTGTATGAGTGTTCTGTCTGTATATTTTATGTGCACCACAAGCATGTCTTGTATCTATAGCGGTAATAAAAACTGGATGTTCTGCAACTGGAAATACAGATAAAAGTGAATTGCCATTTGGGTATAGGGAATGAAAACAATGTTTTCCTACAGAACATCAAGTGTTCTTGATTCTGATACCTCTTCTCCAGTGTCCTAAGTATTTAACAGTTTTTAAAAATATATGTATTTTATGAGAACTTTGACATTTTAGTACAATGCATTTTAATAATATCCACCTTCCAGCATATATGCCCAGTTACTCCACATCTCTTTCCTCATGAATTGGTGCTTTTCTTTTTTCTTTTTTCTTTTTTCTTTTTTCTTTTTTCTTTTTTCTTTTTTTCTTTTTTCTTTTTTCTTTTTGAATTGCCTGCATTTTTCTTTACTTTTCTTTTTTTAATTAGATATTTTCTTATTTACATTTTAAATGCTATCCCGAAAGTTCCCTATACCCTCCCCCTGCCCTTCTCCCCTACCCACACACTCCCACTTCTTGGCCCGGTCATTTCCCTGTATTGCCGTATATAAAGTTTGCAATACCAAGGGGCATCTTTTCCTGATGATGGCCAACTAGGCCATCTTCTGCTACATATGCAGCTAGAGACACGAGATCTGGGGGGTTCTGGTTAGTTCATAATGTTGTTTCTCTTATAGGGTTGCAGGGCACTTTAGCTCCTGGGGTACTTTTCTAGCTTCTCCTTTGGGGGACCTGTGTTCTATCATATAAATGACCATGAGCATCTACTTCTGTATTTGCCAGGCACTGTCATAGCCTCATATGAGAGGGTTATATCAGGGTCCCTTCAGCAAACTCTTGCTGTCATATGCAAAAGTGTCTGGGTTTGGTGACTGATTATGGTATTGATTCTCTGGATAGTTCATCCTTTCCTCTTAGCTCCAAACTTTGTCTCTGTAACTCCTTTCATGGTTTTTTTGTTCCCTATTCTAAGGAGGAATGAAGTATCCACACGTTGGTCTTCCTTCTTCTTGATTTTCTTGTGTTTTGAAAATTGTATCTTGGGTATTCTAAGTTTCCATGCTAATATCTGCTTATCATTGAGTGCATATCAATTGACTTCTTTTGTGATTGGGTTACCTCACTAATGATGATAACCTTCAGATACATCCATTTGCCCAAGAATTTCATAAATTCATTGTTTTTAATAGCTGAGTAGTACTCCATTTTGTAAATGTACCACATTGTCTGTATCCATTCCTCTGTTGAGGGACATCTGGGTTCTTTCCAGCTACTGGCTATTATAAATAAGGCTACTATGAACATAGTGGAACATGTGTCCTTATTACCAGTTGGAACATCTTCTGGATATATGCCCAGGAGTGGTATTGCTGGATCTTTCGGTAGTACTATGTCCAATTTTCTGAGGAACCTCCAGACTGATTTCCAGAGTGGTTGTACCAATTTGCAAACCCACCAGCAAAGGAGGAGTGTTCTTCTTTCTCCACATCCTTGCTAGCATCTGCTGTCATCTGAGTTTTTGATCTTAGCCATTCTTACTGGAGTGAGGTGGAATCTCAAGGTTGTTTTGATTTGCATTTCACCCATGATTAAGGATGTTGAACATTTTTTCACATACTTCTCTGCCTTTGGTATTCCTCAGTTGATAATTCGTTTAGCTCTGTACCCCTTCTTGAGCTCTTTGTATATATTGGATATTAGTCCCCTATCAGATTTATGATTGGTAAAAATCCTTTACCAATCTGCTGTTGGCATTTTTGTCTTATTGCCCGTGTCTTTTGCCTTACAGAAGCTTTGTAATTTTTTAAGGTCCCACTTGTCAATTCTTGATCTTATAGCACAAGTCATTTCTCTTCTGTTTAGGAATTTTTCCCCTGTGCCCATGTCTTCAGGGGGTTTTCCCCACTTTCTCCTCTATAAATTTCAGTGTCTCTGGTTTTATGTGGAGGTCTTTGATCCACTTAGACTTGAGTTTTGTACAAGTTGATAAGAATGGATCAATTCGCATTCTTCTGCATGATAACTGCCAGTTGTGCCAGCACCATTTGTTGAAAATGCTGTCCTTTTACCACTGGATGGTTTTAGCTCCTTTGTCAAAGATCAAGTGATCCTAGGTGTGTGGGTTCATTTCTGAGTCTTCAATTCTATTCCATTGATCTACCTGTCTGTTGCTCTACCAGTACCATGCAGTTTTTATCACAATTGCTCTGTAGTATAGCTTGAGATCAGGCATGGTGTTTCCCCTAGAGGTTCTTTTATTATTGAGAATAGTTTTTACTATCCTAGGTTTTTTGTTATTCCAGATGAATTTGCAAATTGCCCTTTCTAACTCAGTGAAGAATTGAGTTGGTATTTTGATGGGGATTGCATTGAATCTGTAGATTGCTTTTGGCAGGAAAGCTATTTTGACTATATTAATCCTGCCAATCCATGAACATGGGAGATCTTTCCATCTTCTGAGATCTTCAATTTCTTTCTTCAGAGACTTTAATTTCTTATCATGCAGATCTTTCACTTCCTTAGTTAGATTCACACCAAGGTATTTTATATTGTTTGTGACTATTGCAAAGGGTGTTGTATGATAGCATATATAAATGATCCTAAAAATTCCACCAGAGAACTTCTAAACCTGAGGTGTGTTTGTTTCTTTCTTTCTTTCTTTCTTTCTTTCTTTCTTTCTTTCTTTCTTTCTTTCTTCTTCCTTCCTTCCTTCCTTCCTTCCTTCCTTCCTTCCTTCCTTCCTTCCTTCCTTCCTTTCTTTCTTTCTTTCTTTCTTTCTTTCTTTCTTTCTTTCTTTCCTTTTAATTAGATATTTTCTTTATTTACATTTCAAATGCTATCCTGAAAGTTCCCTATACCCTCCCCCTGCCCTGATGCCCCACCTGCCCATTCCCACTTCCTGGCCCTGGCATTCCCCTGTACTGTGGAATAAAAAGTTTGTAAGACCAAGGGGACTCTCTTCCCAGTGATGGCCGACTAGGCCATCTTCTGCTGCATATACATCTAGAGACATGAGTTCTGGTGGTACTATTTAGTTCATATTGTTGTTCCACCTAAAGTGTTGTAGACTTCTACAACTCCTTCGGTAATTTCTCTAGCTCCTCCATTGGGGGCTATGTGTTCCATCCTATAGATGAATGTGAGCATTATCATCTGAGTTTGCCAGGCAGTAGCATAGCCTCACTTGAGATAGTTATATCAGAGTCCTTTCAGCAAAATCTTGCTGGCATTTGCAATAGTGTCTGGATTTGGTGGCTGATTATGGGTTGGATCCCTGGGTGGGGTAATCTCTGGATGGTCCATCCTTTTATCTTAGCACCAATCTTCATCTCTGTAACTCCTTTCCTGGGTGTTTTGTTCTGTATTCTAAGAAGGAATGAAGTATGCATACTTTGGTTTCATTCTTCTTGATTTTCTTGTGTTTTGCAAGTTGTATCTTGAATATTCTAAGTTTCTGGGCTAATATCCACTTATCAGTGAGAGCATATCAAATGACTTCTTTTGTGATTGGGTTACCTCATTATTTCCTCCAGATACTTCCATTTGCCCAAGAATTTCATAAATTCATTGTTTTTAATAGCTGAGTAGTATTCCATTTTGTAAATGTACCACATTGTCTGTATCCATTCCTCTGTTGAGGGACACCTGGGTTCTTTCCAGCTACTGGCTATTATAAATAAGGCTGCTCTGAACATAGTGGAGCATGTGTTCTTTTTACCAGTTGGAACATCTTCTGGGTATATGCCCAGGAGCGTTATTGCTGGATCTTTCGGTAGTACTATGTCCAATTGTCTGAGGAACCTGAGGTGTGTTTCTTGTATGTAGCAGAATTATGGATCCTCTTTTCACATCACTTCTGTTAGCATGTGTCTTTTTAATGGAGAAACGTGTCCATCAATATTGACAGATATTAATCATGAATGCTTATTATTGCTTGTTATTTTTATTTTGGTAGAGTGTGTGTTTGTGTGTGTATGTGTCTGTGTGTGTCTGTGTCGGTGTGTGCTGGTGTGTGTGTGTCTGTATGTGTATGATTCCCTACTTTGGTTTTACTGGTGTTCAGTTATTTTTTTCCTGTTTTCTTGGGTAATGTTAACCTGTTTAAGTTGGTGTTTTCATCTAGTATCTTCTTTAGGACAGAATTTGTAGATAGATACTATTTAAATTAGATTTTGTTTTGCCTTGGAATATCTTGTTTTCTCCATCTACATTGATTGGAAAATTGCTGGGAAAAGTACTCTCAGTGACTGTAATCATAAGGACTAGGAGACCTCTGCTTAGGTCCTTCTGGCTTTTAGAATCCCTGATGTGAAATCAGTTATAATTCTGATAGGTGATTTGGCCTTTTATCCCTTGCAGCATTTAATATTCTATCTTTGCTCTATCTACTTAGTGTTTTGATTATTATGTGGCAGGAAGATTTTAATTTCTGGTCCAATCTATTTGGTGTTCTGTAAGCTTCTTGAGAAGATATTTACAGGCCTTTCTTTCTTCAGGTTGGAGAATTTTTCTTCTATGATTTTGTTGAAATTATTTTCTGTGTTTTGGTGCAGGGAGTCTTTTCTTTCTATTTCTATTATTTTAAGTTTGGTCTTTCACTGACTGTCCAGATTTCCTGGATGTTTTGTGTCAGAAACATTTTAGATTCAACTTTTTTTGACTGATGTATCAATATTTTCTAAGCCTTAGTTGACTCAGTAGGTGTGCCTAAGAGGACCTGATGGACAAGGGTCCTGGGGTGAAGTCCTATCTGGTTTTCCAGATACTTATAGGCCTCTGGAAATGCAGGTAGAGTTGAGCTCAGAGGACAAGACACAGCTCACCATTTCTGGGAATGCCCCAGGGGGACATGGAAGGCAAGGGGGTCAGTGAGAAGAAATTTCACCAGGTTGTATCTGTTGTAGGTCCTAAAAGGCAAGCCAATCTGGGTATTCCTATTGCCAGTAGACCACCAGAAATTCAAGTAGAGCCATGATGAGATAGATAATGAAGTTCAGGGGATGGGACACAACTGACCTCAGCTGGGTGTGGCCAAGAGGTATCTGGTAGGTGGAGTAGAGGCAGCTGGCAGGACTCAAGGAATGCAGGCAGCATTACGGACCAGAAATGGAATGCAGTGGACAGGGAGCAGTTAACTGCTGCTGGGTGTGACTAAAGTGATCTGGCTGGCAAGGGTCCTGGGGCCAAGTCCTTTATGATTGTCCCAGATGATAGGAATCCTGGTGCTGGCAGGCATCCGGGAATGCAGACAGAGCCATGGTCTAGACAATGGACCTCAGTGGCTGGGACACAGCTTCTACCGTTCTCTTTAGTTGCTTTACTATTCCTCTTTAATTCATCCATTTGGATTTACTGTATATTTAGTTAACTTCATACCTAAATATGCCTATCGTTTGGTTTATTAATAATTGATTATTGCTAATATATTCAAATACAATTATAATAATATAAATGCAAATGTAATTTAAACAATGCTGTGAACACACATAATTCCCTATTCAAATCAATGGAATATCTTCTAATATTAAAATGTCTCTTAATATCTAATAATAAAACTAACACATAACTTCATATTTATTATATCCTTTAACATATATTGGCACACTTTTATGATACTTTATTTTCAACTTCTTTTAGGTCATTGTGTTCAGGTTTTCTATTGAATATTTATGACTTTTCAATCATTATATTGGATTTTTATTGAATATGTGGAAGTAAATTATAGTGAGTTTTCTTTCACTTCAGCAGTTTTGCTTCATCAGTAAAATCCCTTTTTATTCCAGCTAAGGCTAG
>LR750135.1:759486-770485 GCA_902729485.2 Mus minutoides
GGAAGGAGATGGCCAAGTTGGCCATCATTGGGAGGAGAGGCCCCTTGGTCATACAGACTCTATATGCCCCAGAACAGGGGAATGCCAGGGCCATTACGTGGGAGGGGGTGGGTAGGGGAGCAGGGCGGGGATGCGGGAGGGTAAGGGAAAATTTCTGAATAACATGTGAAATGTAAATGAAGAAAATATCTAATAAAGAAAAAAAATCTTGAAAAAGTACATTGTATGAAATTCTTGAAGAGTTAATAAGAACTTTTTAACAAAAAATAAATGTTTAGATAAATACTTCTCATAGTATATCTTGAGCACGTACATGGAAATCTTGACATTCTCCCTTGCTTATTCTCTGATGAAACAATTTAACTTTGAATGGAACATGCCAACTTATCATTTAGTTTTTGCCTCCTTTGCAGCTAGAAAGGGGGATTTCATAGTTTTGTCCTCAGATACATAAGTATAGTTTCTCACTTTACATTTCCTATATGGCTTGCAGACTAATTTGCTGGCATGTATGTGTTTCTTATAATTTTCCATTTTAATCTGCCTGCTTGTGAACATGATATCTCATGTCAGCATCTCTTTACTGCCTTTAGATGTATTAAGAGATAGAAGATTTTTATTCTTATAGCCACAAAAATTAATCATCCTTGTACAGTGTGATTGTATAATCCATGTGCCCACATAGGATTCAAGATGTCTGTGTACTATTATAAGATGATTTTTACAAATCTGCTACTGAAAATGATAACATTCTATCTAAATTGGCTTAATGTAAGAAACACATTATTATTGAAATGGGAAATCAAGCCATCTAAGCAACATGGCCACAATTTAAAGACAAGTAGTAGAGTTGATGATAAGAAGTTATCTACAGTTTGCACTTGATAATTTATATTTTTAGTATTCAACATACATGTACCACTCTCAGTTATACAAAACTAAAGTTCTCATGTTTGCATAAAATATACTCCATTACAGGGAGATGTTCTAAGTATGCTGCAATCTAAAGCAGCCCATCTCATCTTTTAAGATTAGGTTTCGGGGGCTGGTGAGATGGCTCAGCGGGTAAGAGCACCCGACTGCTCTTCCGAATGTGATAAGTTCAAATCCCAGCAACCACATGGTGGCTCACAACCATCCGATCTGGCTCCCTCTTCTGGAGTGTCTGAAGACAGCTACAGTGTACTTACGTATAATAAATAAAATAAATCTTTAAAAAAAAAAAAAAAAAAAGACTAGGTTTCACTTTTTCTAGAGTGTGTTACAGTCTCCACATTAGAGTGTGTGCCAGGTCCTTGTCTTCCTCAATGTGTCTAATCTGTCTTCTACCTACCCTACCTAGCCAACTTGACTCATTGATAACAATTTTATTACTTGTCTATTTATCTCAACTAAAATATCTTAATGTTGATAGACCATGTCTTAATCACCTTTTTATACTTAGTATTATTTTAATACTTTGAAAATGAGTAATCATTTCCATAACTCTAAGCAATTGTTAGGTTTGTTTTAGTGCATGTTTCCTTTGAATCTCTGTATTATTGGGAAATAAGGAAAACAGACTAACATTGTTGATTGTAGAATGTTTTCCATGTTTTTGAAGTTTAATAATTGCTACAGCTAATTAGTTCAAACTTATTATGATAAAACAACATAATGTTAAAACACATCTTCTTAGGAGGAAATAAACTGTGTTTTATTTTTCTTTTTTATTAATCATTTTATTTGTTCAAAACACAGCTTGATGATGGAAAACAATAATAGGTTTCTCTCAGATTTGAGAAGTATATGTGTTACAACGGCTCATCACTTGGGTATGAGATCAAGTCTGTCCCACACAGAGTGCACATGCACACTCAAGGCCGTGGACAGTTCTAGTCTCTGAGCATGAACACTTAGGTTGTGGTGTTGTACACACAGGATTATAAGGTACGTTCATGGTAGGCATGCCTAATTACCTTTGTTTTAACATTTTCTATTCTACCATGTCTCCCTTGTTTAAAGTAGTCCCTATAGAATTATCTCTTAAGAATGGATTCAACTGATGTCTCCACAGCATGACACCAATCCTAGGAGATTTGAAAGAAAAGGGACAACCATACTTTAAAAAAAAATCAAAATCTTATTTTCCTGAAAATGCATGCATTATATTTTCTAATTAGAAGTCATGAATTTAAATGAATGTAGAAACAATAAGTCTAGAAAAAAAGTGAACATAATGAATTACTTCTTGTCAGGAAAAATAGCAAACACAGACACAGACATGGTACATGGCCATCTGAGTTTTAACAGAAACAACAGTCATAAATGTATTTTTAAAACTCTTGTCTATACATTCCCTCTGTGCAGCCATAAAAATGTCCAGGTTAAATGAAAGTGTTCCCGATTGAAGTGTACCATTATCCAGTCTATCTGTTATCAGCCTCTAGTGTGCAGTTCCAAGGTAAACAGTCACCCTATACTTGGAGATTTTGATTTCAAATCCTGACAGCACATTTCTAAAGGTATAACATCTTAATCAAATTTAAAAATAAAACATCCCAGTGCTGAGCGTGGTTGTAAACCTAAAATTACATAACATACATGTTTTTATGCTTTGTCAATTACATTTGAAATCGGGGACTGTTTGTTTCAGCCCTTCTAAAAATGAGACGAGGATGTGAAAACAACCTATTTCCTTATTAGGATCAGGAGTCAAAGGACTCAGCCAGGAGCCGCAGGCTTCAAGAGCACAGAAGATTAAGACATATATTGGATTCATGATGGAGGGCAGAAAGTTCATTTTCAAAATAAAACAGAATTTTATTCATATTCCTTTTAAAATTCAGATTGCCATTTGCCAGCTGACCTGTGACACGGTGCAGTGTATTACATTTTCAATGAGCAGTCTGTCTGGAGCTGCTCATGGAAGAAATGGCTTCCTGGTTTCTACGTCTCTCTCTCTCTCTCTCTTTTTTAAAGTAAGATATTGTCAGAATTTTAGATGGAGCAAACAGGGGCAAGGTAACATATTTATTTTTAATAAGGAGGAGATGTAGAATGGTATAGTCATCAGCATTATGCATAGAATAATCCTGGTTTAAAAAAGCACACACAGAGAGACACATACAATAGCTCAGGTAGAATGTGTATGTGGAACAGGCAAGAATAGGAAGCCAGCATCTCAATGAGAAAGAAGGGCAGGCCAAAAAAAAAAAAAATGAATCTTTATTTAAAAAATAAATACACGTGAATGCCTTTTTAAACAAGTTTTGGTAGAGTGCAAGTCAAGCCAAGGTTTTTCTCTAGTCAGGGACTAGATTTATCCAGCTCTCCATCTGTCAAAATTATATTATAGACAACACATATGCATAGATACAAGACCACTGATTTTCATATATATTAAAACTCAAAACTACTGCAGGATATGAAAACCTCCAGACTGTGAAGCCAAAGGCTTACACCTAGAACTTTTACTCTCCCACTGTGTTTGAAATCTCTTATCTTTTTGACCTGTATTCAAGAAAAGTGGACATACACTCAGTAAAATTAAAGGTATTTAGAAAAAATAAAATAGGTACGTAACAGAAGTTATAACATGAAGGAAGATATCCTTTTCCTACATTGTTGCAGCTGCATCTATGAGAGAATGTATCCAAAACAAAATATAGGAAATATATTTAAGATGCAACTGAGGGCAGCTTTATTATCAAACAAGCATATATCAGCTATGCTTGAAAAAAATGGGATTAAAAAAATGTGTGGTTTGTTGAGATGACTCACAGGAGAACTCTGTGACCATGTGACCCCAAGAGCAGCTTTGTGATAAATCACACATTTCTTAAACCCTCAAATGAGAAACAAAGAGATACATGTAATTTTGCTGGTTTTACACTGCATTTTTAAAAGTATATTAAAGAGGAGAGAAATATCTACCTCCCATTTAACCTGGACAAATCGAATCTATTCATTTTTCTGATATGTTAGTTACAAGCAGATTTTCAGGTAGAAGGCCTTGGTTGTTCATATAAGCAACTGGATTTTAACACTAGACTTTATAGTTTTTTCCTGTTCCTGTAAATAAAATAATAAAATCATATCCTGCTATGAAATTTGCTCAAAAATCTTGTTATTGAGTAACATGATTTCAATGTGTTATTAAAAACACAGACAGTAAGTTGTTCAAAATATTCATGCCAATACTCACTTTAATTTTTATGTACAAACCATAACTTTTTATTTTAAAAATAATTTCCAAAGCAAATTGTAAAAAATGAATCTTTACTTTAATAACAGCTGTTCTACAGCACATAACTTCTGTTTTATTTTAATACTCACAACACAAAAGGAAACAACAGCTAACCTTCAACTTATATCAAAGTTTGGATATCTACAGCAGGAGTTAGGTTTCTCTAAAATCTCAAATTATAGTTCACGCCATATCACAGATCATGGAAGTATCTAACAGGCAATCCTTAAATAGAAGTTCAGTTCCACCTTCATTGTGTATATTTGTATTTGAATTTGGTAAACTAGTTTTCTTTTCTGGGGATGCTATGACAACATAGACTTATAGTCTGTAGATTTTAGTATGATTTTATATCTAATAAAGAAACCAGAAAAATGATTTATTATGAAAAATTTCCTACATATTTAGTAAAATATATTTTAAGTTGCCCCAAATTTTATGATAATAGTGTTGTCATTTATTGAAGGAAGGAAGGAAGGAAGGAAGGAAGGAAGGAAGGAAGGAAGGAAGGAGAGGGAAGGAGGGAAGGAAGGAAGAGAAGGAGGGAAGGAGGGAAGGAGGGAAGGAAGGAAGGAAGGAAGGAAAGAAGGAAGGAAGGAAGAGAAGGAGGGAAGGAGGGAAGGAGGGAAGGAAGGAAGGAGGGAAGGAAGGAAAGAAGGAAGGAAGGAAGGAAGGAAGGAAGGAAGGAAGGAAGGAAGGAAGGAAGAAGAGGGAAGGAGGGAAGGACAGAAGAGAAGGAGGGAAGGAGGGAGAGGAGAGGGAAGAAGGGAAGGAGGGAGGTAAGGATGGAAGAAAGAAGGAGGGACAGAGAGGTGGGACAGAGTAGGGGAGGGAGGAAAGGGAGAGAGAGAGAGAGAGAGAGAGAGAGAGAGAGAGAGAGAGAGAGAGAGAGAGAGAGGAGAAAGCAAGAAGAAACCAAAACAGAAGAAACCTTAAATAAATGTGTTTTAACTGTAATATAAGTATGTTGGGAATTTCATCTCCATATGCCATATGCCAAATCATTACAATCCCTTCTCCCAAGCACACACCTGAAAAACCACCAAGAGCCTGAACATCCTGACATTCTGCCTTTGTCTATATGAACACATTAGCCCAGTCTATATTAGACTCAGGACTGTAAGGCCCATTTTACTGCCTAGCATGGAAAATTACTGTCAAAATTGATGAAACTGGTGTCTTTTGAGCTGTAATGTACTTGGCATATGTCACTGGCAATGTTTCCCAGTAGCTCACCCAGGCATCAAACAAATATTTTTATTCTTTTCCTATTGACTAACAATAAATTGATCTACTTTAAAATTTTAAGAGTTTCAACTCAGAGACTCAAGAAAATGATCCCCCAAAAGGAGCAACCAACACCGGAATCAAATTCAGGTGTACAATGAGATTGAGATTGCTTCTTCACTGAGCTAATTCTCCCAGAATCCACTGTTCATCTCATCACTCCTTATAAAATACAGAAGCCTTAATTGGTCTGTGCTTCTCCAACATGTTTTTAATGAAAACGCCGCACATAACTCTTAAGTTTGTTGGCTGCCAGAGCCCAATTTACAAAAGTGGGAGTGCGAGATAAGAAAAGAGTACATCTGCAGAGCAGGCTGGGCAATGAATCACACGCTGCCAGAGTTGAGTAGAATATAATTGAGTCCAACATCTCTGAGCACTTTCACCATAATTAATGATAATCTGTAACAGAGGAATCTGAGATTCCAGTTCAGAGAACTGTTTAATTAGGCCAAGTAATGAAAGGAGAAGCAGTACAAGAATATGGCCTGTCTCATGATTAATGATTCATGCTACTGCACACAAAAGTGCCGCACCGTTAACTCTCACGGATGCAGCATCTCTCTGGCATTTACAAAATAGTGAAATGCATGCATTTTTGTATTTTAAAGATGTAACTGGCAGTATCCTTTTCTGAGCTATTTACATGATAAATATGGTTCCAAAGGTAACTGTCTCCCTCACAGATTCTTTGCTCTGGGGTACTTAAAGATAAATATCTGCCACTATAGTAGAAAGAAGGTAAGAGCAATTCTATCTGAGGATAATTAACACTTACACTTTTCATATTAACTAACCATATTTTATCTCTTGTTTAGGAAAAAATGTATCTTTTATTAATCAGATCATAGAAATTAATAATTTGGGTTTTCATCAGTAAAACAGTAAAGATAGACAGCGAATAATCAAATAGAAGGGATAGAAAAACAAAGTATATTGGATACCTTATTTTGAGAGATCAGCTAACAAATGTCCAATTTTACCTTGAGTTTGAATTAAAAGTATAGACAGAAGACAAAAACAGCTTGCCTGAGGACTTACCTTACAAGCCAGCAAATTATACAGGGTGAATGCTATTACTTGGCTTTCCAATAAAATCCTTAATCAGAAGGATTCTAGAATTACATATTACTGATGCAACACCCATAATAAAACATCTATAACAAATTGTGTATACATTATTAAAATAAATATTGTGTTGTTTTCAGGGATGTTGCTGAAGTATCTGTGTTTTAGCACACTCAAGATACCCCTTAATGTGAAGGGTAACTTCATCTACTACAAGGACCAGTTCTCTGGGTGTTTAGTCAAATCCAAAACATAACTCATTTGTGACATTCACATACCTCCTGTGGGCCCTATAAGACATATAGTATCACAGATAATGCACCTATAAGATTGGCAGGACGATTTAATCCATATAACCTCAGAAAATATCCTATAAAGGTTTCAAACTCTTCAGGCAGTCCAAAGGAAGGCTCATGCACTCACACATTCATGCACTGGAATGACTTGATCTTGTTAATGTACTGCATAGAAAATTAACACAACAGTAGAATGTGGATGGGCAACTTTATGAACCAAAGAGAATCATGCTTTGTCCCAAGATTTCAAATATGTTTTATATATACTGAAATTGTCATTTCATTGCTATATATACTTGAAAAGTCAAACATTTAAGTTGCTGATGATGTTTTTGTAAGAATAAATGAATTTCTTTGTTTTCCTGCATAAACATTTAATCAAAGAATACCATTTACATAGAATGACACATATGTTACTATAATCATAGTGTATGAANTATTCCTGTATTTTATATGGGAAATACCAAGTTACTTTTGAAAAGGTTTTTAACCACAAAACTACAAAGGAATTTAAATTATTCTTTATCTACTTTGATTTTTATATAATAGTATATAAACAATATCCAACTATACAGTAGAAAAACTCATGAATTTTTGGCTTTATGGATCTACAAAAAGTGTTGTGGTTTTAGCATAAACACTTTGTCCTCAGATGGTGGTGCTGTTTGGGGAGGTTCTGGTGTCTGTAAAGGTAGACCCTTGCTGGAGGAAATTCATCAACAGAAGTGTGTTTTAAGGTTCCATGTAAATGTGATAATGTGAACAACCAGCTTCCAATTCTGCCATCTTCTCTTCTGTTGTTGGTAAGTCTTTCATGACATTATGGATGCTGTTCCTCTGATACTCTATTCTAAAATATACATCTCCCTTGTCTTTATTAATGTCAGAGATAGATAAGAAACTAATACAGAAATCAATGAACTTCAGGAAGAATCATGACATAGGATTTTGAATTTTTATCCTTCCATGGCTAGCAATATGAGGCCAGATATTCTGATATGCTGCCAGGTATAGAATTATAAATTTAAGTCAACCACATGATGGTGAACATTGTCCAGCATACAGTTTTGGCAGTACATATTGGATATTGAATTTTTTTTATCTCATCAGGTCTGTGAATATCTATCTTTCTGTGTATATAAGGTATTCAGCATTTTATTTTTAATGAATAAGTGTTTTGTGAAATGATTTTTCACAATTGTAGGCGCAATGTCAGTCATCTGAGCACATTTAAGAAAAACTTTCTTAATGTTGACATTTGCTAGAATAGGTATATCAAATACATTTTTAAAAAAAAATGTGGTATTTTCAATTTAAATTTTGTTTCCTGAGGTGTTATCTTATTGTAAGTCAAGGGGCATCTGCATAAACTAGTAAATTGATCTTTTTAGCCCAAATTATATAGACAAGAATATCAAAACTATCTTATTATATCTTAATAATGATTACCCCATAAAGTGAGTACCAGATGTGTTTCCAATACAAAAGACTAGAGATATGATCCAGCTTCCAAAATATCATCAAGTTGTCAACCTTCGGTTTCTGAAATTCATAACTCATCAGGTCTCAGGTTATCCAAGAAAGATATTCAAATTTGAGATAAGTGTCACACTCAAAGCAGGTAAAAATGAGGGAAGAATGATTTGTCCTGTCTCATATATTCTAGAAGTCCTATCTAGTATCACACTAGATGGTAATGACATCTGGGTAGCATAGATTTTAATCTGGATAGGTTTTGCTAAAACTGAAAATTAGATACTCTCAAAAATAAAACTGAGAACTGAAAGTTGAAAGTCCTACAATACAGACACATAACTGCATACTATAGCTAAGTGATTTTCAGCAAGGCAGCAACAACATTCCTACAGACAGAGCTAACTCTGGGAAGTAGTGCTGGAAAAGCTGAAATGTATATACAGACAACAGAAACAAAACTTGTATCTCTCTCTCTCTCTCTCTCTCTCTCTCTCTCTCTCTCTCACTGTCTCTCTCTCTCTCAACAGAACTCAACTACAATTTAAGCAACAGTCTAAGTCTAAAAGCTAAAATTCTGATTTAATTTTTTTTCATTTTTCCTAATATTCTTTTTAAATTTTTTAATTTTTTATTTTATTAGATATTTTTTTTATTTACATTTCAAATGCTATCCCGAAAGTTCCCTATACCCTCCCTTACCCACCGACTCCCACTTCTTGGCCCTGGCATTCCCCTGTACTGGGGCATATAAAGTTTGCAAGACATGGGCCACTCTTCCCAATTATGGCCTACTAGACCATCTTCTGCTACATATGCAGCTAGAGACATGAGCTCTGGGGGTACTTGTTAGTTCATATTGTTGTTCCACATATTGGGTTCCAGACCCCTTCAGCTCCTTGGGTACTCTCTCTAGCTCCTCCATTGGGGGCCCTGTGTTCCATCCTATAGATGACTGTGAGCATCCAATTCTGTATTTACCAGGTACTGGCATAGCTTCACATGAGACAGCTATATCAGGGTCCCTTCTATAAAATCTTGCTGGCATATGCAATACTGTCTGGTTTGGTGGCTGATTATGGGATGGATCCCTGGGTGGGGTACTCTCTGGATGGTCCATCCTTTTATCTTAGCTCCAAACTTTGTCTCTGTAAATCCTTCCATGAATATTTTGTTCCTTATTCTAAGGAGGAATGAAGTATCCACGCGCTGGTCTTCCTTCTTATTAATTTTCTTGTGTTTTACAAATTGTATCTTGGGTATTTTAAGATTCTGTGCTAATATTCACTTATCAGTGAGTGCATATCTAGTGACTTCTGTTGTGTTGGGTTATCTCCCTAAGGATGATATCCTCCAGATACATCCATTTGCCCAAGAATTTCATAAATTCATTATTTGTAATAGCTGAGTAGTACTCCATTGTGTAAATGTATCACATTTTCTGTATCTATTCCTCTGTTGAGGAACTTCTGGGTTCTTTCCAGCTTCTGGCTATTATAAATAAGGCTGCTATGAACTTAGTGGAGCATGTGTCCTTATCACAAGTTGGAACATCTTCTGGGTATAAACCCAGGAGAGGTATTGCTGGATTTTCCTGTAGTACTATGTCCAATTTTCTGAGGAACTGCCACACTGACTTCCAGAGTGGTTGTACCAGCTTGCAATCCCACCAGCTATGGAGGAATGTTCCTCTTTCTCCACATCCTTGCCAGCATCTGCTGTCACCTGAATTTTTTATCTTAGCCATTCTCACTGGTGTGACATGGAATCTCAAGATTGTTTTGATTTGCATTTCCCTGATGATTAAGGATGTTGAACATTTTTCAGGTGCTTCTCAGCTATTCGGTATTTCTCCATTGAGAATTCTTTGTTTAGCTCTGTACCCCATTTTTAATGGGATTATTTGACTTTCTGGATTCCAGCTTGCAAATTCATCTGGAATAATAAAAAGCCTAGGATAGCAAAAACTATTCTCAACAATAAAAGAACCTCTGGTGAAATCATCATGCCTGACCTAAAGCTGTACTAAAGAGCAATTGTGATAAAAACTGCATGGTACTGGTACAGTGATAGAAATGTAGATCAACGGAATAGAATTGAAGACCCAGAAACGAATCTACACACCTATGGTCACTTGATCTTTGACAAGGGAGCTAAAACAATACAGTCGAAAAGTGACAGTATTTTCAACAAATGGTGCTGGCACAACTGGCAGTTATCGTGTAGAAGAATGTGAATTGATCCATTCTTATGTCCTTGTACAAAGATCAAGTCTAAGTGGATCAAGGAACTCCACATAAAACCAGAGGCACTGAAACATAGAGGAGAAAGTGGGGAAAATTCTCGATGGTATGGTCACAGGGGAAAAATTACTAAACAGAACACCAATGGCTTGTGCTATAAGATGGAGAATTGACAAATGGGACCTCATAAAATTGTAGAGCTTCTGTAAGGCAAAAATCACTGTCAATAAGACAAAAAGGCCACCAACAGATTGGGAAAGGATTTTTACCAATCCTAAATATGATAGGGGACTAATATCCAATATATGATTAAAAAATCTTATCTTGTTAGAGTGGAATTATATTGAAAGATGTAAAAAGAAATTATGGAGAAAGTTCTAAAATATTTAGAAATTGCAAAACAT
>LR750135.1:771014-891186 GCA_902729485.2 Mus minutoides
ACCCACAGCAGAGACACAGAGAAAAGGAATTATCCTAGCCAAACCTACCAGGTGGGTGACTTATGTGTGGCCAAAAGGAGTGGAAAAGATAGTCTGTATGCTGTGAGTTATCCACAGCTTACCAAACAGGAAAGAAGACTCAGCAATCAGGGGCTTTCTTTTGGCTCTTGGGTAAGCCATCTTAGATAGAGCTGAAGCATTCTGCTGATACAATCTAGAAACTCCCTAACTCTCTACTTAAGAATTAACTATTTTCTGTCTTCTCTAGACACATTAGAATACTAAGGCTGAATATTTAATAAACCTTAAAAGAAAATAAAAAAGAAAAAGAAAAAGAAGACTCTGAAGATAATCTTGGTAAGGAACTTTTGAACTTTTAAGTTGCCTGTTATTTATTCCAAACAAATGCAAATCTGAGGAACTAGGAGAACATTGTAAGATCCATGAACAAGGACCAACAGAAAGACTCCCTTCATATGTATTAGTTGTACAATGTTGGGTACAATAATATAGAGTTTGAAAACCACACAATTTAGTTTTCTATAAGACTGCCATTCTCCAGAATTTATCTGGTATATTTACAGAGGAGAGTGGGTTGTTTAAAGATCTTGGACTCAGTAAATAATTTCTATTCTTTCTCACTCCTTAATGATTTCTTTGACTTTAAGACAGATCCCCAGGCAGTCTGTTATGTTTGCTATCTATGGCCCTACCTATAGTATGTATTGCAAAAGTATTGTATTGGAGGATCATTGCTGGATTAGTTCACCCTTTCTGGTTCTTTCTGAACTCTGTCTGACTGCTTCAACTCAGCTGTGCTGGCTCAAAACTCCTTTCTTTCCAAGCTAACTGATCCAATCTGGCCTCTCTCAGCTTCCCACTGAATTTTTCTGCTTAGCCTCAAACTAACTCTGCCAATCTGTTCTAATCTTCTGGCTCCTTCACATTCTCTGACTCATTCTGTCCTCACGGGCAACATATTTGTATCCCTCCCCACTCTCTCTCAGATGTTCCCTTAAGTTACCTCTTTTTCCTGTCTATCCTTGTGAAGCTTAGGTATATGCTATCTCTGATTTGTTCTATGAAACCTTTCTCTGATTCCCCACTTTGTCTGTGCCTTAATTAGATGAAACTTTCAAAATGTTTTTCCCTCTACAAACTAACTTTACCTTCATTGTTTGGGATTAAAGGTATGTACTTAGGGTGTGTCTGTATTCCAGCCAGAGGTATTACTGGTGCCAAGTCCTTGTCAGAGAAGGCATGTTGCTGAAGTAAAATCCCTCTACAAAGTATCATTGCAAATTCCATCTTAATTAGCCATATATGGCTGCCTTTACAGTTCATACTCAAACAAAACTCGCCATGGGTGATGGTGGTATTGGGAGTGCCTCAGGATCATTTCCACCCTTAGAATCTTCTCCTGCAATGGAAATATGAACATGGTGCATTAATGGAGCATATTATTGTCTTCCCTAGGACAAACGCAGTCCTCCTCACTGATACTAATTGATCTTAATATTCATCTGCTCCTGTTCATTCTCCTTATAATTTTGTAGGGTCCCATAAATTAAAGTAAACTAAAGCCCAATTCTTTCCAATAATTCTACTGGTCAATGTCAGTCCTCCAGTAAATATATATGTATTCCCAGGCAACTGCAGCCATTCCAAAAGATAGTGTCTAAGATAGTTAGCACCCTAGTCTCTCATTCTGCAGACCAAGTAATACAGTAAAGATTACCTGTATCTCATGTATTCTCCCCTCTTCTCTCTTTGGTAGACTTGTGATCAGCTTTTCAAAGGCTTAGGGATAATGGTTTTTTTTTTTTTTCATCAGATTTTTGCTAATAAACTCTATTTGACATACCTGTTGTGACATTTCTTTTGGGTGAAATGGATAGGCTGCTTTGCCTGGCTTTCTCTTCTGTTTGTTTTGATAGTTAAAGAATCTGATTTACATGTCAGTCTAAGTCACTGAGATCTGCCAAGACCTTTATTACATCATGAAGGTCAAAACCACATTGGACTCAGCAAACACAAAATGCCCTTTATCTATCTTATGGTTTCTGCTGGATCAGTATTTCTTGTAACTGTCTTGAGAACTTGGCATCCCACAAAGCATTTCTTGTGTTAATTCTATCAGCAATGACTGCTTCTTTCATTTGTTTCAGTTGCTGATGTGGGTCTCACCTAGAGATGCCAAGTGTCTTTAATTGTTCCTATGAGCCAGTCCATTAGAAGACTTATTCACCTCATACAGCCTTGGGTTATGCAGCCTTTGTCTTTCTCAAGAAAAGATAGTATTGACATTTTTATATTTCTATATTTTAATAACTTTCAAACTGATACTATCTGCCCTCATATCCTACAGCTTGACAACCCAAGCCAGAGGATTTATTTCACTATTTCCCTAAAATGATTCTCAAATCAGATACTTCTGAGAAAGTATGTTCCTTGACTAGCATGACTTATTTTGCTGGGCTACTTATAAATGCCACAATACCCATCTTCATGCTAAGCCATGGCATTATCCTTCATCTGTATTGAAGTTCTAGGTTAACTCTTCCCATGGGTTCCAAGTTTTTTGGCTCCTAGGAAGAACTAATTGACACAAGTGTAACTTATACTTTTCCCTTGTCACCATTCTAGCACAATCTAATAAAGCAGCTAGCTAGTACATTTATGTCATCATTTCTTTTTATCCTGTTTACCCAATAAACCAGAAGACAGTGTGGAAGATGCTAGAAGGCATATGCCTTTTCTGTTTTAATTCCTCTTTTACATGAGCAAATCCTTTTGGCTATCTGGGCCAAATTTGCACATGCTATTAGGCATAGCAGCAGCCAGACACAACCTTCAGCTTACCACAATTTGATCCTATTATGCTACTCCCAGGACACCAATGCACTCTCTAGTCCCTCAATTGTAAAAGAAACCTCTCATCAAGAAAACACATGCATCTATATCATATGGTCACCCTAGGAGACTATTCTCAGCCTACTTCTTCTTGTCTTAATACCCAAATCAAGTCCCATACAACCGCTATCATAACAAGAAATTACGCGCCACACACAACTTAGAGAAGAACTTCTGTGTGGATATCATCCCTGTAAATGCTACACACTTAATCTATTACCAGAACCTCGCAATTGCACCTCCCAAGGTCACCTTTGGTCCCATCTTGCCACAGGTTGTGCTCAGTATTAATGTTTTCCTTAAAAAAATGTGAGCAAAAGGGCATCATGACAGATCACTGTACAAATTCCACCAAGTCCAACTTGATGAAGAATTGAGTTTATTGGGCTTACAGAGCATAGGTGTGAGTTGACTGACAGGTTTATAGGTAACTGAAAGGCAACTGCATCATTGAAAAATCCTCTCTGGTATTGGGGTTGACTCACAAATGCTCCATCCCTGGAACTCTATGCACAATATACAGCCAATTCAGATGGTCTGAGAAGCTCCTCAGTACAGCAATTCTTACTGCTGTTATAACTCTGGTCCAAATAAATCTCCTAAGTTTCAATATTCGTAAAATATTTATAAATGTTTTTTAGTCTTACAAGTTTCCTCCCCTCTCCAGGAGATAATGTCTCCTTTCAGAGGAAGTCACTTCATATTTCTTCACATTAATATCAATGTCTGATCTACTATTAGATTATACTCCTTTTGAGGAAAGGAATAATGTATTTATTTTTCATGATAGCTTTGTACTTATTAGGCTTATAATGATTCAAATGAGTTTGGAATACAGGAACATGATCAATGCTGAGAAGACATTTATACTATTAGCTCACTAATGCAGTGAAACAGGCTCATAATTACATATACACCCCTGTTTGAATATGTTTCATTTACATTTTTAATACGATAGAATCATAAATGGGAAGGAAAATACAACATATATGCTTAGTAATTTTTCCTTACATTTTATGATTAAAATGTAATTATCTAATCAGTAGAAACTGGCATAATGAATAAGGTATGGCACGCATGTAGCAAGTGAATTTATAATTCAATTAGTGCTTCTAAGATTTGAGAGAATATTTTCCAGCAATGAGTAACATAATCGACACCTATAGTGTAATAACAATTTCAACTTAAGCTGGCATATGTTCTCCATTATATATTTTAAAATATGCCATTTTTATCAATTAAATTTATCTTTGATCAATGCATCCTGATAACTCGCCCCATCTTTTGTACTACCCTTAAACTCCTTCGCATATTCAGGGTTAATATTCATGTATTTTTTTTTTTGCTTTGATTTATTTGTCTCTCTTTAGAAAAAAATAGGCTTCTAAAGGATAATACAATATGATATAATTAATATATGATAAAACAAAAACTAACATTGAAAGAGGACAAAACAAACAGTAGGAATGGCACCACTAAAAGGTTAAAAAAACAAAAACAGAAACAGCAATAAAAATTCAAACAAATAAACCTTAGAAATTACATAACAACACTAAACTGGAAGTTATAATGAGTGTTCATGTGTATATACACACACAAACACACACACACACACACACACACACACACATACACACACACGACCTGGAGGGTAAAAAGATCTGGAAAAAATATATAAATAAAAAACTTTAATGTAAGGAGATATATGCAAGATCAGCAGCATTGCACCCACATGCTACAGCCTGCATGCCTCCAAGGAGGTCCAAAGTAACCAAAGACACAGGTGAGAATCTTGCCTAATACCCATTGCAGCTGGGAAACCACAGAGCCCATACTATCCTCCAGCTATACCTACCTTTCAAAAGACATCTTACCAAGGCCAGATGAGATACCCACACAAGCTATAGCCTGCATGCCTCCCAGGAGGCCCACAGTAACCACAACACAGAGCTGCTCTAATCATAGACACAGAGACCCTACTTAGAGACATCACTGTCTGCCTCCAAGGAGACCTTCTCTAACACAGGTCTCAGAGCTCCACCTGCTGTCAAGGAATCTGGCTCAATTCAGAAATTCCCAGAGCTGTTAACTCTAGAAATATCCACATGTCAGAGGCAAGCATAAGACCATAAGCAACATAACCTAATGCAATTTGGCACCACCAGAAACCAGTTAATTTACCCCAACAAGCTCTGGATGCCCTAACATGCCTGAAAAAGCAAGGAAGTGACTTAAAATCCAATATCATGAAGATGATAGAGACCTTTAAAGAGGATATAAAGAACTCCTTTAAAGAAATACAACAAAATATAATCAAGCAGGTAAAGAAATTAAACAAAGTGGTCTAAGAATTAAAAATGGAAACAGAAACAATAAAGAAAACACAAAGGGAGAAAACCCTGGAGATGGGCAACTTAGGAATGAGATCAGGAGCTACAGATGCAAGCATCACCAACAGAATACAAGAGATAGAAGAGAGAATCTCAGGCTTAGAAGATACCATAGAAAATATTGATATATCGGTCAAAGAAAATACAAAGTGTAAAAAACTCCTAATCCCAAATGTCCAGGAAATTCAGGACACAATGAAAAAGTCAAACCTAATACTAATAGGAATAGAAAAGGTAGAAAAATCCCAGCTCAATGGGCCAAGAACACAACTTCAACAAAATCATAGAAGAAAACTTTCCTAACTTAAAGGAAGAGATGGCTATGAATGCACAAGAAGCCTACAGAACACCAAAAATATTGGACCAGAAAAGAAATTCCTCTGTCACATAATAATCTAAACTCTAAATGCACAGAACCAAAAATGTTAAAGGCTGTAAAGTATAAAGGCCAAGGAATATATGAAGGCAGATCTATCAGAACTATACTATATTTCTCAACAGACACTCTAAAAGCCAGAAGATCCTGGACATATGTCATCCAGACCTTAAAAGAACATAAATGCCAGCCCAATACACTATAACCAGCAGAACTCTCAATCACCATAGATGGAGAAAACAAGATATTCCATGAAAAAAAAATTTAAACAATATCCTTCTAAAAATCTAGCCGTACAGAGGATGCTGGAAGGAAATCTCCAACACAAAAAGGATAACTCCACCCAAGAAAACAAAAGAAATTAAACATTTTTAAAGAAGTGAACCAAATACACATAATACAACCTTCAGCAACAAAAATAACAGGAACTAACAATCATCTGTCTTTAATATCTCTCAACACCAATGGACTAACTCCCAATAAAAAGAGACAGGCTAACAGACGGGATATGTAAACAAGATCCAGTATTTTGCTTCAGAAAGAAACAAACCTCAGTGACAAAGACAGATACTACCATAGAGTAAGCAACTAGAAATTTTTTTTTCTCAAGCAAAGGGACCCAAGAAACAAGCTGAAGTTGCCATACTAATATCCAATAAAATAGACTTTCAACCAAAAGTTATCAAAGGAGATGGGGAAGGACATTTGATATAATCGCAAAGGAAAAATCTATCAAGAGGAAGTTTCAATTCTGGAACATCTATCACCCAAATGCAAGGGCACTGAAATTCATGAAAGAAACATTACTAAAGCTCAAAATACACACTGAATCTTACATAATAATAGTGGGAGACTTCCACACCCCACTCCCATCAAAAGACAGGTCTTTGAAATGGAAACAGAAATTACACAAGACAGTGAAACTAGTAGAACTTATAAACCAAATGAATATAATAGATATCTACAGAACATTTTGCCCCCAAACAAGAGAATAAACCTTCTCAGCACCTCCTGGCAATGTCTTCAAAACTGACCATATATTCAGACATAAAACAAGCCTCAACAGATACAAGAAGATTAAAATAATCTGATGCATTCTAATAGATCAACAGACAAGGCTAGACTTGAGAAACAACAATAACAGAAAGCATACACACTCCAAAAACTGAATTATTTTCTGCTCAATGATAACTTGATCATGAAAGAAATCAAGAGAGGAATGAATAAAAATGAAGACAGAACATACCCAAACTTATGGGACATGATAAAAGCAGTGTTAAAGGAAAGTTCATAACATTAAGTGTATTCATAAAGAAAATGGAGAGATTCTAAACTAGATTATTAATATTATACCTGAAAGCTCTAGAACAGATGGAAGCAAACAAAGCCAATAAGAGTAGAAGGCAGGAAATATTCAAACTTAAGACTGAAAGCAACCAGTTAGAAACAAAGAGAATGATACAAAAAATGAACAAAACCAAGAACTGGTTCCTTGAGGAAATCATCTAAATAGATAAAGCCTTATCCATGCCTGTAGAGGGCCGCGCCCGAGTCGGCTCAGCCCCCATTCTAAGATGGCACCAACATCCTGTTACCACCCCATATAGAGTGGGTAAACAACCGGAAAGCGCATGTGCCTGTTGCATAACCATGCTTGGTCACCGCCCAGCCCGGGGCTTAACATGAGTGATGGCCCAGCAGCCAATCCGATTAAAACACGCCTCCTCCTTGGCTATATAAGCCGAGGCTTTTCTGGGCTCTGGGTCTTCCTCTTTCAAGGCTTCAATAAAGAGCATGCTGTAGAAGGACTCTGAATCTGGTGTTCGAGTGTGTTCCTGCCAGTGGGAAGGTAGCGCAATGCACACATACCAACAAAGGGCACAGAGAGAGTATCCAAATTAACAAAACAGAAATGAAAGAGGAAACATAACAGCAGAAACCGAAGAAATTAAAAAGAATCATTAGGACCTCCTGCAAAAGTCCAAACTCTACAAAAATGGAAAGCCTAAATGAAATGGAAATTCTTGTTTCTAGACAGATAAAGCTTAACAAAGTTGAATCAAGATAAGATAAACTGTCTAAACCTATCCCAAACCCCAAAGGAAATATAAATAATCAATAAAAACTTCCCAACCAGGAAAAACCCAGGGCCTGGTGGTTTTTTTTTTACAGAATTCTGTCATACCTTCAAAGAGGAGCTAATACCAAAACTCTTCAAACTATGCCACAAAATAGAAACAGAAGGAACACTACCAAATTTATTCTATGAAGCCACAATTACTCTGATGCCTAAACCACACAAGTACCCAACAAAAAGAGAACATTAGACCAATTTCACATATGAATATTGATGCAAAAATAATGTATAAAATTTTCTCAAACCAAATCCAAGAACACATCAAAACCATCATTCAACATGATAAAGTAGGTTCATCTCAGCAATGCAGGGATGGATCAATATAAGAAAATCTATCGGGGCTGGAGAGATGGCTCAGCAGTTAAGAGCACTGACTGCTCTTCTGAAGGTCCTGAGTTCAATTTCCAGCAACCACATGGTGGCTCACAGCCATCCATAATGAGATCTGATGCCCTCTTCTGGAGTGTCTGAAGACAGCTACAGTGTACTTACATATAATAAATCTTAAAAAAAAAAAAAAAAAAAAAAGGAAATCTAACAAAGTAATTCACTATATAAAATACTCAAGGAAAAAAGGAAAAAAATGCCACAACCTTATCTAGTTAGATGCTGAAAAATCCTTTGACAAACTACAACACCCCTTCATTTTAAAAGTCTTGGGGAGATTAGGAATTTGTGGCACATACTTAAACACAATAAAAACAAGGTATAGCAAAGCTACAGCCAACATCGAATTAAATGGAGAGAAACTAGAAACAATCCAAATAAAATTCGGGAAACAAGGCTGCACACTCTGTATCTTTCAATATAGTACTCAAGGTTCTAGCTAGAGAAATTAGACAAAAAAAGAGATCAAGGGGATAGAAATTGGAAAGGAAGAAGTCAAGGTATCCCTATTTGCAGATGATATGATAGAATATATAAGCAACCCCAAATATTCTGTCACAGAACTCCTACATCTGAGAAACAACTTACAAAGTTGCAGGATATAAAATTAACTCAAACAAATCAGTAGCCTTCTTCTATACAAATGATAAACAGGCTGAGAAAGAAATTAGGGAAACAATACCATTCACAATAGCTACAAATAGTACAAAATATCTTGGTATAACTCTTATGAAGCAAGTGGAAGATCTATATGACAAAACGTTGAATCCCTGAAAAAAGAAATCAAAGAAGACTTCAGAAGATGGAAAGATCTCCCATGTTCACGGATAGGAAGGATTAATATAGTAAAAATGGCCATCTTGCTAAAAGCAATCTACAGATTCAATATAATCCCCATCAAGATTCCAACTCAATTCTTCATAGAGTTAGAAAGAGCAATTTGTAAATTCATTTAGAATAACAAAAAAACTCAAGATAGTGAAAACTATTCTCAATAATAAAAGAACTTTTGGGGAATCACCATCCCTGACCTCAACTACAGAACAATAGTGATAAAAACTGAATGGTATTGGTACAGAAACAGACAGAAAGATCAATGAAATAGAATTGAAGACCCAGAAATGAACCCACATACCAGTTTTAATTACAGGAAAGATGATTATTGAGAGCCTGCAGGTGGAATCAGGCATCTGAATAATTATGGGCAGGCATTCTATGGAGAAAACTATAACAATTAATACAGAACAGACTCCAAATTAAGGCTGTAGGGCAAAGGCTTGAGCATGTGAAGAGATTCCTCAAATATCTTGAAGACGACATGATATTATGAAACAGGGAACCCTTAAAGGTGCCATTAGTTCATTTTCTGTTGGCTATCCACTGCTGAGCATGCAAGATACACTTCAGAGTAGTTTGTTTCCTCAGTGAGAGATCCATGGAGAAAACCATTTTATTATTTACAAGTATCAGTTAAAGACTGCTTCTGGCTTAGGGATGGGGAATGTGTACACTTCTCCTTCCAGTTCTAGGGCAATGACTCTGACTAATTTTGTAGATATAGAAGACCATATATGTAAGGCTCCATTTAACTTACAAAATTTTAAAAATCTTCAAAAAGGGAAGCTTATTGCATTATCTTTGGAAGCCATATAATATAAACCCCTTATTATCCATGATTACTCTTCAAATATCTATTGGTTTTGTTAAATCAAAACTTAAATATTATTTGTTAATACATGATTGTTCAAATGAATGATTGCCATTTTCTTAGTGTTTGGACATTTATAGTCCTAAGCAAATTTTTATGTATAAAAATCATAGATTTTTAAAGCAAGTTGTATGAGTTATAGTTATAATCATAAATAATAAAGAATAAAAACTTAATACTAGTTACCTTAGATGTTCATGTTAAGAAATTGATGAGTAGTGATATAAACAAGTATGTGCTTTGGTTATATAAAAAGATCACAGATAGTATTAATTACAATGAAGAATAATTTTGGGTAGGAAAACTTTATTAGTGGAAAAATACATGTAGAGTCTCATGACTAGAAAGGAACATTTCTATAGTTGAACTACATCATGGAATTAAAATCTATAGAGCATATCTGAAGAATGAAACATAATCATTTGATTCTATGAAAACTGCTGCTCTTTATTTTGAAAAAATAAAGACTTATTAAATGAAGAATAAGCAGCCTGTCTTTTAACTTTGACATAATTTTTAATTATAATTCTTTATATTTTTGGTTATTTTAGTTGAAAACATAGATAATACAAAGTTGTAATAAATAATTTAATTAATAATTAAAATAAAATAACTCTAATGTTGAACATACCAAATTTCATTCTTTTGTTATTATTTTCTTTTTTTACATTTAAAATTGTATCCCTTTTCCTGGTTTTCCCTCCAAAAATCCGTTATCCACTCCTCCATGTTTCTGCTCCCCAACGCACCCACTCCTGCTTCCTGGCCCTGGCGTTCCCCTGTGCCAGTATAGCCCTTCACAAGACCAAGGGCCTCTCCTCCCATTGATGACTGACTAGGCCATCCTCTGCTACATATGCAGCTAGAGCCATGAGTCCTACCATGTGTTTTCTATGATTGGTGGTTTAGTCCCAGGGAGCTCTGGGGGTACTAGTTAGTTCATATTGTTGTTCCTTCTATGGGGCTGCAAACCGCTTAGCTCCTTGAGTACTTTCTCTAGCTCCTTCATTGGGGAACCAATGGATGGCTGTGAGCATCCACTTCTGTCTTTGCCAGGCACTGGCAGACCCTCTCAGGAGACAGCTTTATCAGGTTCTTGTCACCAAGCTCTTGTTGGCATCTGCAATAGTGTCTGGACTACCAGAAGATCCGCAATACCACTCCTAGGCATATACCCAGAAGATGCTCCAACTTGTAATAAGGACACATGCTCCACTATGTTCATGACAGCCTTATTTATAACAGCCAGAAGCTGGAAAGAACCCAGATGTCCCTCAACAGAGGAATGGATACAGAAAATGTGGTAAATTGGCACAATGAAGTACTACTCAGCTACTAAAATAATGAATTTATAAAATTCTTAGGCAAATGGATGGATCTGGAGGCTATCATCCTAAGTGAGGTAACCCAATCACAAAAGAACATACATAATATGCACTCACTGATAAGTGGATATTAGCCCAGAAGCTCAGAATACCCTATACACAATTTCCAAAACACATGAAACTCAAGAAGAAAGAAGACCAAAGTGTGAATACTTCATTCCTTCTTAGAATGGGAAACAAAATACCCATGGAAAGAGTTACAGAGACAAAGTTCAGAGCAAAGCTTGAAAGAATGACCATCCAGAGACTGCCCCATCTGGGGATCCACCCCATAAACAACCGAAATGCATTATTTTTGTTCCCCTGTTCATGGCAGCAGGCAGGCAAGTAGGCATTGCAGCTGTGGCTGAGAGCTTACATTTGTTACACAACAGTGAGGTAAAGAAAGGACAGGATTGTGGACCTATATTGAATTTTTTTTTTTGTAAGTCATTTTTTAAAAATTTTTCAATCTTGTTTTACAATCTAATCATTATCCCTCTCTCAGTCTGTCCTCTGACTTTTTCTCATTCCATACCCCCTCCCTTGTCTCTAAGAGGGGTATCTCAATTCCCACACCACCACCCCAACAGTCCTATCCAATTCCTGGGGCCTCAAGTCTCTGGATGGTTAGGTGTATCTTCTATCACTGAGGCCAGACCAGGCAGTCCTCTGGTATATATGTGAAAGCCTCTGATATATATGTGAAAGGGGCCTCACATGAGCTGGTGCATGCTTCCTAGTTGGCAGCTCAGTGTCAGAGATCTCTGGGGTTCAGGTTAGTTGAGTCTGCTGATCTTCCTATGGAGTTGCCCTCCTCCTCATCTTCCTCCAGATTTTCCCTAATTCCAACACAGGCTTCTGTCCATTGGTAGGGTGTTTCTGCATCTGACTCTTTCAGCTGTTTGTTGGGCCTCTCAGAGGGCAGCCATGCTAGGCTCTTGGCTGTAAGGATACCATTGTGTCTGCAATAGTGTCAGCCCTTGGAGCCTTCCCTTGAGAAAGATCTCAATTTGGGTCTGTCACTGGAACTTCTTCCCCTCAGTCTCTTCTCCATTTTTGTCCCTGCAGTTCTTTTAGACAGCAACAATTCTGGGTCAGAGTTTTTCACTGTGGGGTGGCAACCCCGTCCCTCCACTTGATTACCTATCTTTGTATTGGAAGTGGACTCTATACGTACCCTCTCCTCACTGTAGAGTACTTCATTCAGGTATCTTCCTTTGAGTCCTGAGAGTCCCTCTCCTCTCAGGTCTCTGGTATATTCTAGAGGGTCCCCTCCTCCACCTCCTGAGGTTATCTGTTTCCATTCTTTCTTCTGGCCCTCAGGAATTTAGTCCTGTTTCCCCCTCCTAAAACCTGATCATATTTCTCTTTTGCCCTCCCTGTTGCCTCTCCCACCCTGATCCCTCCCTCACTGTGATTGCTTTTTTTTCCCTTCCAAATGGAATTGAGGTATCTTCACTTGGGCAGTTCATCTTGTTAACCTTTGTGAGTTCTGTGAATTGTATCCTGAGTATTCTTTACTTTTCTTTTTTTTTTTTTTTTTTTTTTTTTTTTTTTTTTTTTTTTTTTTTTTTTTTTTTTTTTTTTTGGTTTTGGCTAATATCCACTTACTAGTGCAATTCCTTTTGGGTCTGAGTTACCCACTTGCCACTGTGGCATGGTGGAATATCTTTTGGGTATGTACAACAAAGACACATGTTCACCTATAGTCATAGCACCTTATTTACAATATTCAGAAGCTGGAAACAAACCAGATGTCCCTCAACAGAGAAATAGATTCAGGAAATGTGGTACAATTGCACAATGGAGTACTACTCAGCTAATAAAAACAATGGCTTCATGAAATTCCCAGGCAAATGGATGGAACTAGAAAATATTATCCTGAGTGAGGTAACCCAATGACAAAAGAACACACATGGTATGCACTCACTGATAAGTGGATATTAGCCAAAACAAACAAACAAACAAACAAACAAACAAACAAAGCTTGGAATACCCATGATACAACTCATGGAGCATATGAAACCCAAGAATAAGGAAAAACAAAGTGTGGATGCTTCAGTCCTACTCAAGAAGCTAATCACCAAATAACCAAGCAACCTAATTAAAGAATGAGATATAGAACTAAACAGAGAATTCACAACAGAGGAGACTCGAATGGCCAAGGAGCACTTGAAATGTTCAAAGTCCTTTTTGATCAGCGAAATACAAATCAAAATGATCCTGAGATTCCACCTTACACCAATCAGAATGGCCAAGATAAAAAACTCAGGAGACATTGGCTTTTGAAACCTCAAAACTAATCCCCAGAGTTACATCTTTTCCAACAAAGCCACACCTCCTATTCCTTCCTAAATAGTCAGTCCACCAACTGGTAAAAATAAAACATTTAAATACCTGAGCTTATGTGAGCCATTCTCAATCAAACTCCTACAACTATATTTAATAATTTCTGTTTCATATTCTTCACACTATAAGTGGCAACATCTTTACTATACAGAAGATCTAGATTCTGAACGTAGCAAGACACTCACCATTGTGAACCAGCAGTGTGAAGGAAGTCAATTGCACAGTTTTTGTTTGTGCTATTCATATTTTGTCTACAATCTTCCATTTAATTATTTTCAGAGACCTCTTGTCTTTGGTTACATTCTAAGATGCATCTAGTGTACTTCTTTTGTACTATGACATTGTATTTGAGCCATGGGATAATGTTATTGTGTTCACATATGGCAAGATAATTATATCTATAATTCCATTTTCTTTGTCAGCATTTTCATTACATGGGAAAAAATTCAGTATTCCTGCAAAAGCTGTTGTTATCATGGAGGGTTTGGAAAGACAGACTGACAAAATGAGACATCTATCCCATTCCTATATTGATTGACTTGGCTCTGGGTAGTTTATAGTTCTATCAATGTAAGAGGGATAGTTACATTCAAATGTTACAAAGTAGGTCTTTGACCCTCACTAAGCTTCTATGTTTATCAGTGCCAAAGATAATATATAAGAAGTGTTGTGTTACATAGAAATTGGGGTTCCATTCTGTAGGTTCTTATTCTTGTTGACTAAAGAATTTAAAAACTAGATCAGAAAGAAACCTCAAGTCCATTTTTATTATCATTTTTTTAAGTCAGCAGTTTCCTGAGGGAAAGAGGGAAAGGATAGAACCATGTACCCTTTAAACTAGGCACTGAAGTCACCTGATAGCTGGGAATGGGTCTGCTCTTCAGTGAAGCAGTGAGAAGGTCCAAGTCTTCATGAAAAGCATCTTTAAGTATTTGGTCATTATTTGAAACAAAAATAAAAATTAGCTAAAAAGAAAGTTACTCTTGAATTTAAACACAGAAACTCAGGCAGGTTTAGCAATGAAGATATGCAAACAATTGATTGATGGAGGGGTTTCTGGGAGTAGAAATTTTTATCTCATTAAGGAGATAATTATTATTCCCATTGCCTTAGCATGTCTTCAGGTGAATAAGTTTTCCTGAGGGATACACTCTTGGGCAGATGATTGACAGGCCCAGTTGGATTAACTCTTTGGGGAAAGTGGAAAGAACAATATTATATAATGCTGTAATCTTTGTGGCAGATTAAAATGTCATGGTTCCACATGGGGTCAGAAGTAGAATTCAGAATCCACTCTTCTTACCAGGAGAAAGTAGCTTTCCCTTAATGGACTTCAACGAATCCTAGATATCTCTATTTTTTCATGTGGTATTTTAAATCCTAACAAGGGGCAATTACTAAGCTTCCCTTTCTATTGTTATCAGAGAAAATGAAAGGTGAGACTCTTAATGGCCTCCCAGCTGGCTAATGTCTGTCTATGCGCATTAACAGTTTCAGATCTGAGGAAGTGTCTCAGACCAGGCAAGGAGAGCTAGCAGAATTACAGGTACATGTTTTCACTTGGCAAACGTCTATGTCATTTTCTTCATGTGGTGTGTGTGTGTGTGTGTGTGTGTGTGTGTGTGTGTGTGTGTGTATGTGTGTGTGTGTGCATGTTTGTGTGTGTTTCTGAGAGAGAGAGAGAGAGAGAGAGGCAGAGACAAAGAGACAGAGAGACAGAGGCAGAGATGGAGACAGAGACAGAAACAGAGTATTAAGTTGGTTTTACTCATTTAAAATTCTACCACAATAGGCCTTATCACCTTCATCTTTTTCATCCTATGTGGTTGGTATATCACTGGCCAATCCTTCAACTATGTTATAGTCCAAGCCACTTTTGGAAAAATATAAATGGAGAGTTTAAGAAATCTAAAAGACTGAATTATTACTAAATAAATTCTAATAAATCATGATATTAAGTTCAATAAAGCTTATTCACTCCAAACTCTATAATTTTATCCACATTATATGTAATCTCTGTAACATATATTCTGTAAAACTAGTATAATAGAGAATATATGAATAATATGGAACCATAGGAGGTATGAGGTTCAGGGGTAATCTCATGATTTTCTAGAAATCTGTCCTAAGATTTAGAAGAATAGGTGTACTGGCTGGTCTTGGGTGTCAACTTGACACAAGCTGGAGTTATCACAGAGAAAGGAGTTTCAGTTGAGAAAATGCCTCCAAGAGATCCAGCTGGAAAGCATTTTCTTAATTATTCATCAGGTGGGGAAGGCTCCTTGTGGGGGGTACCATCCCTGTGCTGGTAGTCTTGTGTTCTATAAGAAAACAAGCTGAGCAAGCCAGGGAAACAAGCCAGTAAGAAACATCCCTCCATGGCCTCTGCAACAGATCCTGCTTGCTGACCTGCTTGAGTTCCAATCTTGACTTTCTTTCGTGATGAACAGCAACATGGAAGAATAAGCTGAATAAACCCTTTCCTCCACAACTTGCTTCTTGGTCATGATGTTGTGCAGGAATAGAAACCCTGACTAAGACAATAGGTGATGTTTTATGATAATTTGGATGCTTGGTGGATTGAAATCTATCCTGTAACAGACTAGCTATTTGACTGAGGATATTTAAGGGACAAAAATGAACATCTGCCATTAAAACCAAAGAGATAAAATATTTATCATCAACAGTATGTTTTATCTTCACATTCAAATGAGCTTTCTGAGCTATCTTCTATATTTCATACAACCCTTATTAATGTTAATTGTTTTTGCAATGAAGCTTTGTTGTTTTAAATTGTGCTGTAATACAAATTGGGTTGTCATATTTCTATTCGCTTTCTTCTGTACCATAGAAAGAGAAAATATATTATTATATATGAGGAAAGCATTATTAAATTATTTATCTCAATACAGCAACAATGACAGATCAAAGAAATGGTTTTACTAAAATACACCCTGGTGAAACAATGATTTTCATTAGGGTTACTTTCAGACGCATGGGCAAGATCAGCATCTAATGGAATATTTAAGAGAAATGTTAGCAAGGTCTGAGTATAACACGGATAGATTCTATCCCATTGCTTCCTCAAGAATTCATTGTTTTGGTAGAGTGGCATGAGTAGGAGAGGGATTAACACTTTACACTCTACAAGCATTCTTCTGTCATCAGGGTACTTACTTCCTCACCCCTGACTGCTGCAGCAGATTCCTTTCTGCACCTCCACAGGCATGGTGAAGCTGCAGCTGACTTCTGTTGTTCTGAGCAGCCAAGGGCCAAAGGGAGGTTTGCTAAGCTCTCACTTGGTGCTTCCAGGGTCTGGCAGTCTCTATATCTGATCCCCATCTGCCACACCAGGTGGCAAAGTATACCACGTGGTAAAGTGAGCAATTTCCATTCCAGCACCTCCTTGTGGGAGAGAAATATATACATTTCATTTAGGATTAGTAACTACCTACTCTTGGGATAAGCACCATCTTTTTCATTTCACTCATCTATCATTTATTCCTTCATTAAACTTTTTTATTCAGGTGCTAAACTTTTTCCAAGTATCGTAAGCATGGAATTTGGCTTCTTGTCATTTTTTATTTTTAATTTTTTTTTTAAACTCTAGGAACCACTAGATGTACATTTGGCCACAATTGCTTTCAAGTGACTCAGGCAGCCTCTTACACCTGTTTTTCTTAACTCATCTTCCTCTCTTGATTGTTTTTATCCATTTATGAGACGATTTATACCCCAGTTTGAATCACTCAGATTTGCCAGATGTTCTCCTACCTCATAATGGCTGTGTTTTACAACTGGGTTCAGTGAAGCCACTTGAGGTCTTTGTCAAATGAATATTTTTCTTATCCATCCTGCAGGCAAAGTTCTATCAGATCCAGTGAACTGGGCACCAAATATTGGGTGCTTGATGTTTCGTTTCCTCAGACATTCATGTTCTTTCTCTAGTCAGTCACTGATATTCATGCAGATCTCCACTTTCAAGGATTGACTTCATTTGTTTTGCGTCACATTGTGCAGCCTTGACCTAAAAAAGGGTAAGCAAGTCACTGTGCCTCCACAACACTTAGGCAGATTCTATCTTTCTCAGTGCACTAATCATGGAGTTGGAAAATTATTCTTTAAAAGTCTGTACAAAGGTATAATATTAATGATATTAGAGTTTCCTGTGTTAGGTTGTTATGAAGGCTTCTAATTATATTCTCTTACCATGGACTTTCTCTTCTTCTTCATAAAAGATTGGTATCTTTTGTAATTTTGACTCTATTATCTCCTTCACTGTCTGATTATTCCCATTGGTTCCAGTCTTTGAACTCCAGGAAGGTACTTATCAAGGGTCTTGTACGTATTTCTTAAACTTATTTTCACCAAATCTTAAGACAAGGCATGGCAGAATCTCCATCTCACTGTTTCTGTCTCACATTTTCTGTCTAGTCAGCCATAACCTTAAGAACAGGACCAATATGTCAGCTTCTTCTTATACTTCTATTTTATATGTGCACATTCTTTCTGGAAATAATCCTGCCTCAGTTCCATGTCTTATTTTCTAGAGCAAGGGCAACACAAAACAGTGTACAGCCCATTTACAGTCCCATCCGATATATTCTACTTTTAAGAATTATTAAATAGTCCATTGTCCATTTGGCCTTCCCCTGTACTTTTATGGTGAACCACACTAAGCAGGGAGGATTGTTCTTTCACAGGACATAGAGGAGGATGGTTATTTTGTGTTCTTTTCATATGCACACTACCTTCACATGGACCAATCTTGGTTGTATTTCCTTTCCCACAGCAGGAACAATACAACCTCTACTGTATCAAGAAGACATTTAATTGCATACTACATAACAACCATACCAAGATTGTCTCTCTATACTCTCCAATCTCAGATGGCTTAGCTTCAGTTCCATGATCTATTATCCACATCAGATACAAGGAAAACACTTTTCTCTAACTCATGTTTGATTTCGAGAGAACCCATGTTTGGGTACCAAGTGTCCTGTGAACATTTCCTGAGATCAGCAAACATCTATTTACCTCAGACACAACACTAATGAAAGAACAAAAATAATTCTATTCATTCTACCTTGAAAGTATAATTATTTTAATCAAGGTTGCCGAGAAGAGCATGAGTAAGGAGCACAGACAACTTAGCATCTACACAACTGAGGAAAA
Source organism: Mus minutoides (assembly GCA_902729485.2). Taxonomy (NCBI): domain Eukaryota; kingdom Metazoa; phylum Chordata; class Mammalia; order Rodentia; family Muridae; genus Mus; species Mus minutoides. Next base: position 789,817 of record LR750135.1, read on the forward strand.
TTTTTCTCCCCTTGCAACTATTAACTATATGAAAAAAAAATACATACTTAGGAAAATATATACTCTCAGGTATCTCTTCCCCTAGCAACCATTAACTGCCTGTAAGTCTCTAAGAAGGTTGAGGACTCCTGGTCCCACTCCACTGGTGAAAATGAACTATTTGTAAATCCTTTGGAAAGGGCTTGGTCTCCAGAAACATCTTCTTATTATGACAGATGCTTAATTAACCCAATCTTGTTCTGATCTCCTAGAGGTAATCTCACCTACTGAGGACAATAGCCATGCTATGTCTGGAGGTATCTTCCCATTACAGTCCACATCAATTCTATCATCTTTATCGTCTCCACTCCTTATATAAATTGTAATGTAAACAGTCACTATATAGGAAAGGAAAAAAGTGTAACTTTTTCCTAAATGTATTAACTCAACACATGAAGATTGGAATAAGTAAATCTACTGAAATTTAGAATCAAAATAATGGTAAATTTCAGGTAATCTTTTCATTCTGTTTACAACCCAAGACTATGTACAGAGCAATGTATATTAAGCAGAATTGAAAAGTAAACTATGACAATAAGAGGAGTCTGCAGGTGATTTTGAAGTCTGTTTAAAGTTAACAAAAGATATTTGTATAAAGGAATGCAATAAACACATAAGGATGAATGAGACCTATCACTGGAAATTTATGCGATATCATAAGCAATTTGTTTTTTGTCTTATAGTGAGTAAGAATCAAGACAATGAATTCAAAACACAATTATATACATGTTCAAAATATCCAATAATATACAAATAATGAAAGAACAAATGAAAACTGAGAAAATACACACACACATAAACCACTTGAACAAAATAAATTATGTTCCCAGATATTTTATATAAGATCTATTAAAATTTTATATTTTATATTTAGATTTTATATTTAAATTTAGATTTCTGTTGAATATAGGAAAAATGAAATATATACAAACTTATATATAATTATATTATAATATAATTCAGTAAGAGTGCAGAAATACTGAAGAAAACTCATTCCAAAATATTACATGAAATAAAAATGTCATTTATTCTAATAAAAAGTTCGGTTGAAAGCTTCACTAAAGAATGGATCAAATAGAACACAGGGCTTGTTGACAAGGTAGAATAATTGTTACTCAGTGAAAGATTATAATACAATTTTGAGAAAAAGCATGAACAGAAAATGCATGATCCTTTGGATAATGTGAAAAGTTCAAGTCTATGAATTGTGGACAAAGGGAAAGAAATCCAAGTCAAAGGCACAGAAAATATTTTCAATGAAATTAGAAAAGAAACCCAAATCTAAGGAGATACCACCCAATTGCAATATACATATAAAATATTGAGTAGAAATGAAAGTAAATCACTCATATAAATAATAGGTAAAACCTAAGTGTGAACGGATACGAAATAATATAAAATGCAACAATAGAGAATGTCCAAGTCAATATAAAATCAGATCCATCAGTATAACTGCTGATTTTTTGTTGGAGATGTAGGAATTCAATAACCCTGGATGGATCTTGTACAGGTTACAAAAAAATCATAGAAATAAGCTCAGACAACTATATTTAGCAAAGCTATATGTCATATTTGAAGTACAAAGAAAAACTTTCTACAATAAAAACAAGCAAAGCTAATTCAGGACTACCAAGCCAGACCTACAGAGAATACCAGAGAGAATATTTCATATTAAAAATAAGAATATGCTACTTGGAAAAACAGATATGTCAGGGATTGAGGAGATTTAGCATAAGAAAACAAATATCTTTAAAGAAACAAAATTATATTAATTGCTCAATAAAATAATTGCAAACTGGATCCCAGTTCACTTGTAAAAGATCAATTATTATGAACAAGTCATCTTTGTTCCAGAGATTCAATGATGATTCAAAATGTGTAGATCAATAAATATACATTAAACAAATTGAATAAAAGACAGAAATCACATGATTTCCTTAGAAAACACATAAAAGGTCTTTGAAAAAATCTATTATCCCTCATGATACCATTCATAGAGAAGCTAGGGATGCAAAGGACATATCTCAACATAATAAAGGCTATATGTGGTAAAACTATAGCCAACATCATGTCAAAAAAAAAAAAAAAAAAAGATCGAAGATTCCCCTCTAGGGTCCTGAGTATAATAAAGATGTTCACTCCCTTTACTCCTAAAAGTATAGTGATAGAAATCTTAGCTAAAGCACATGGTCATAGACAAAGTTTTCTGAATGGGACTCTACTAGCACAGGAAGTTAAACCTCCAATTGACAAATGGAGTATCATGAAACTTAAAAGTACCTTACAATAAAGGAAAATGTCAATCAAATAAAAAAGCATTGCTTGGAAATGGAGAAAATCTTGCTGGCTGTACAACTGTCAGATGATTGATACCCAGAATACACAAAGAATTCATAACAAAACATTAAGAAAAAGAAAAAAAGAACAATCCAATAAAAAAATGAACCATTGATTTGAACAGAGAACTCTCAAAATAAAGACTACACACGGCAACAAACACTTAAACAAATGTTTAATGTCATAGAAATAGATATTAAACTATATTAAGATTTCATCTCACCACAATCAGAGTGCCTATCAGACGTAAACGGAATGACAACAAATGCTGGAAATTTGCAGAAGGATGAACCCTTATATTTGGAAGGACTACACACAGGTATAGCTATGGTGTAAATGAGTTCATGGTTGATCAAAAATAAAAAATAAATAAATAAAAATAAAACCACTATTTAACCCAGCTCTTCCACTACTGGGCATATATTCCAAGGAATTTATATTATACTTCTGATGTCCATCAACAGATGAATGGGCAATAAAAATGTGGCATATATACATAAGGAAATTCTATTCAGCTATAGAGAAAAAGTAGTTATGAAATTTGTAAGTAAATTGCTGTAACTAGAAAAATTGACCGAGGTATTGTAAACTTAGAAAGATAAATGTAATATGTTATCTGGAACACGTGAATCATAGCTTCAAATCTTTAGATTTGTGTTTAATTTGTAATACTCACAGAACTGAAAACAATTGAAAAGGACCATTAGAGTAGAGGCTCTTAAAGGACAGGGGCAGGGGGCAGTAAATGAATGAAGATTATAGGAAAACAGAGATGATAAATATAAGGGGGGAATTTTTAACAAGAATTGGGAAAGTTAAAGATTATTAACTATAACTAAGGATGTATGAAATAAGTCATATAAAAACTTAAAATACTAAAAATACTGTGAGAAAGAGAGAGAGACAGAGACAGAGATAGAGACAGACACACACACACAGGAGAGAGAGAGAGAGAGAGAGAGAGAGAGAGAGAGAGAGAGAGAGAGAGAGAGAGAGAGTTCTTGTATGTCTAGTGAATATTGATCATGAAAGCCATGGATTACTAAACCAACTTCCCAATGTCAGATGTGAAATACTTTCTTAGGATTTACTGGAGAGAGCCTCAGAGGACCGCTCCAAACAATATAGTTTCTTTCTATTCTTCTTCGTTATCTACCATAACTGTCTGATACTATCAGATTGCTGAAGTGACTACACACGTTGGTTATAAGACATAGAGAAATTGTGCTGGAGCTCATCTGCAAACTTTATTTCCACATAATAGTTTTAGTAGCACAACCACAAGGTGCTATATACTCTGACAAGAAAGTAAATAAATCAACAGCCTTACCAAGCTATGAATGCTATAGTCTACTCTATACCTGCCTTGCAAGATGGTTTACTGGTCCAAGTGTATCATAATTGTTACTGCAGTAACAAAATGCTTTCACATTGTATTTGAAAACTTCTCTAAAGGAATTAATAATTGGTTTTGTAAATATGATTAAAAACCTATGGCTAAGAGGTCATTCTTTGGGTCTAGAGATATAACTATTAATATTTACATAAATCTGCCAAACAGTCATCAATGTTGGAAGAAGACTTCTAGAAAGGAAAGATGGTAGCTTCAGATTCTAAGGGACAATTTTTTTGTCCCTTGTCTACTCTATACTTCTCTCTACTCTACTTGTAAATTTTCTATTTTCTAAACTTAATAAAATATCGATTAATTTTTTTCTTTCTTTAGTGTAATCTTTTCTCATTCCCCTACATTTTCCTATAGTTTGTTCAGAAGCCTTTAACCAAAACCTCAGTGAAGGCATAATGCAGGATCATTGACCTTCTCAAGGTAAGTCAGTGCTGTTTCACTTTGACACTGGGATTTTGGGACATGACCTCAACTACAGAAGAATGCTCTTGGGAGACTTAGGAGAAAGTGAACTTTAAATAAAATAAATAAATAAATAAATAAAACTCTGAAAAACTATCATGGTTGACTAATACAGGTGCTACTTTATACAACCACGTGTGTTGACAGTCTCAGAACTCAACCTGGCTCACCTTAAATGTGCTAAGAATAGCACAACCTGGTTTAATCATGCACTACCAGACAGTTAAGGAAACCATTTAACCCAATGCCTGGTTTGTCATGAAGCCCTGGGTGTCCTGTGTAAGACATGTTGAAGACTGACAGTTGTTGTTGCCCCTAGAGCTGCACTCAACCGCCCAAGCATGCACATAGATATATACATACTAATACCACACAATACACACATGCAGAAATCACACTAGGGCTCAAAACCTTGAGTTTCATGCCTATAAATCACACAAGCTTAGATGTAAAGAACTGACTCCACAAGTTGTGCTCTGACTTCCACACACATGAAATGGTATACAAGTGAACACACACACACACACACACACACACACACACACACACACACACATATATGATATATATATATATGATATATATGATATATATATGATATATATGATATATATGATAAATATGATATATGATATATATATATATATATATATATATATATATCATAATAAAGATAATATGAACAACAAAGTTTTAGCAAAGAAGAAAAATTATTTATTTTTTCCTTATATAATTATTCCAACATGGATAAGCTGATTTTAAATGAGCATGTCTCCCTTATAAATATTCAGAATCACATCACTTTGCTAGATAAAGACTCAATTGCTGGCATTTTAGCAAGTGTAGATAAAATACAGGTTTCAAATACAGGGAGGTATCACTGGGTATGTTACAGACTTTAGGGAGAGGCAGAGTAACATTGAAATCTGTGAAAACCTCATTGGTGACAGCTGAACCAGTCAAATGGCTAAGCAGCATTGAAATCTGACTTCTCTAGGAAGCCATGTGCCAGATGTGGATTTTGCAATGGGAAAGGATGAGGGGGTTTACTTGAAAAACTTAAGCTTTCTTCACCTTGTGCCTTTCTCAATAGAATATAGATTTGTCAAACATGGTCAAAACTCCTACAAAAGAAATTTATTTTCCTATTCATTGTATTACAATTTAAAATAATTATTTTTCTGATAATTTTCAGGATGAAGTTTCATTTTAAATTTTTCTGCATTTTTTCAACCTAAGCTTAAATGTTTTGATATAGAGACATAATATTTTTTTCAAGTCCATTTCACCACAAAATTCATGCATCATATGTACTCACTTATTAGTGAATATTAACCAAAAAGTACAGACTACCTAAGATACAATGCACAGATCATAAGAAGTGTAACAAGCAGAAGGTCCAAGTGAGGATGTTTCAATTCCACTTAGAAGGGGAAGGAAATAAGCGTGGGAGGCAGAGGGAAGAAGGAACCTACATGGGATAGATGAGGAGAAGGGAAAAAGGGGAACATAATGAGATATGGAGGAGGTCACAGGAAAGAAGCCCAGAGGGCCAGGGGAATGGAGATAAGCAGCAGTGGTGCTGCTCTAGAAAGTACCAAAGACCCAGGAGGTGAGAGACTCTAAGGACTTAGTGGAGGGTGACCTTAGCCAAAATGCCCAACATTAAGGAAAGGGAACTCAAAGAGTCCACTTCCAGTATATAGACTGGGCTTCAAGAGGAGAAACAGCATTACCAACCCACAGACAACATTTCTGACCCAGAACTGTTCCTTTCTAAAAGAACTGCAGAGACAAAAGTGGAGAAGAGTCTGAAGGAAAGGTCCAATGACTGGCCCAACATGGGATCCATCTCATGGGGGTCACCAAGGCTTGACGCTATCACTGATGTCATGATGTGCTTACAGACAGAAGCCAGTCATGGCTGTCCTCTGAGAGGCCCTACCACAGCTTACTGAGACAGAAGCTGATACTTAAAACTAGCCATTGGTTTGAAGACAGGGACCCCTATGGTTAGATAAGGGAAAGAATTGAAGAAGCTGAAGAGGAGAGTGACCCCCAGAGGAAAACCAGCAGTCTCAAATAACCCAGACCCCATGGAGCTCCCAGAGACTGATTCACCAATCAGGAGCATACAAAGGCAGTTCCGAGGCCCCTGGCACAAATATAGCAGAATTCTGCCTGGTCAGGTCTCAGTGGAAGATGAGGTTAATCCTGGAGAGACTTGAGGCCCCAGGGAGGGAGAGGTCTAGGGGGAGCACCCTCTCGGAAGCAAGAGGGAGGAGGAATGGGATGCAGAGCTGTGGGAGGGGGGACGGAGAGGGGCTGTAATGACTGAATGTAAATAAGTAAAATAATAATAAAAAAGAAAATGGCTGGTCATACAATTTTAGTTGTCTTTACATAACGGCTCTGCTGTAATGAAGTTTCAGTATGTGGCCCAGGAAGCACCTGTCTCAAAGTGAAAAATGGGACTTTTACTGGAATGCAGAGAGGAAAGCAACAAACATGCTGCCTCCTGAAAGTGCAACTCATTCTCACACTTCACGAGTGCCTATTCCATGTACTGGCCAGTTGTAATCTGAAGAATTGAAGGCATGTCTATAGCTTGTGCTGAGGTCACAATTCAAATTCCGGTCTTTTTCCTCTATCTAGTCCTAGATTGTGTTCACAGGGAGTGCTCTTAATTGCTGAGCAATATCGCCAGTCCTTACCTGAATTTTCTACAGGAAACTATCGGATTATGCTGACTGACAGTAATGTAATTAAACTGCAAGTCCTTGGGTAATGTACTCTCACCTCCTGTGAGGAAAAAGAACTTCAGCACTCTTTCTCCAGTTCTGGCTAGACAAATCCTTGCCAGCCCCAGGCAGAGAAGAGGATCAAATAAAACCAGTTCTGTATTTTTTTTTTCCAAAGAGGTTATCATATATACAGAACTTAGTTGGGGGAGTTGAGGGAGCCTTGAATGAATGTGTCAAAAGTAGATGAAGATTTGGTTGTGAGCCTCAGCCTTTAAAGACAGAGCTGCATGAAAGCTCAGCGTCTCAATCTTAGACAAAGGATCATAAGCAGCTAAGGAATGCTGAGAGTGGGATATTGTTCCCCAGTCAAGACTGTGACAGCTGGTTAGCAAATTCTCAATGCTGAAAACATGTGCGTACAAATAACATTACATAGACCAAACTGGTTGTATTTATGTGGTCAAGAAACACACACACACACACACACACACACACACACACACACACACACACACACACACACACACACACACACACACACACACACACAAAGACTAAGGAAGTACTTAAAATTGCTTGGGAGGAAGAAAGGGGAGAAAACAATATAAGTATGCTATAATCTAAAGAGTAGACAGAGTTCTGAGTAAATGTGTTCTGTTGACCGGGCCACAGCTGTATCAGAACTATGAGGATAGCAAAGCTCTCCTGGCGTCAGACTCAGGATGGTAAAGCTTTCCTCTGGTCCAAGCATGGGTGTTTAAGAATTACTGATCAGTGTGCAAAAAAAAACGATCACATGCAACTTCCTCCTGGCAGATGTTCAGAGCTGAAGAGCTGTTCTCCTACAGGGATCTCTTAAAGAGGGGAGGGTATAGGGGACTTATCAGACAGCACTTGAAATATAAATGAAGAACATATCTAATTAAAAGAGTGAAAAAAACAAAATAAAATAAAATAAAATAAAACTTAAAACCCCATAGAGTAATAGCAAATAAAGTAGTTGTGAATAACAAATCATAGCAGAAAGTTAACTCAGAATGCATTTTAAACATTCATGTTATCTGGATATGTCTATGTTCTGTCTTACTTTCCACTGAAAGAGTAGAAATATCTTTTATCCTAAAGGTGTGAAAGTAATAGCGGTTGAGACATACCATTCACTATGGGATTTGTACAAACCTTTGCAATAATTTCCAAAGCTATGTTCTTATTCTGTAATCTAGGTTGTGAGCCCCTGTAGCCACTTGAGAGAAGAAGAGTTCAGGTAAACTTGTCCTTTCCTCTGTGGCAGAGTGATTAAACCTTCCTCCCTTCTGTATGCAACTCCCAGACAGCACAAAGTCTCTTCATTTCATTACTTCCTGAAAGATTTAAAAAAAAAAAAAAAAAAAACCAACGTCAAAATCTTTAGGATTTTTAGATATCCCTAAGATCATCATAAATGGACTTTGAGGCACTTGACAAAGCTGAGTAGCTAAAATACTAATTGAATGGAGATTCTGAGCCTTTACACTTAAGCTCTGTGTGGATTTAAGGTTGACCAGGTTCTTGGAGGATATAGGAGAGGAAGTAACTGCATACCTTCACTCATTCCAGGAGAGAAATCCATTTTTTTTTAGATGAGACTCTGAAATTCTGGAGGCATTCTTGATTTGTTCTCTATTTTATCATTTCCTGATAATTATCTATAAAACAAAAGGACATCTCAGGCAGCCTGGTAGATCCACAACGAAATCATAAAAGTAAAAATAAAAAAGTAGGTTAGTGAAAATATTCACAGGAGTGTATAAGCACACATACTAACACACACACACACACACACACACACACACACACACACACACACACGGAACATTGCATGAAAAGAATCTGAAGAGAAATATCATATGAAAAATAATTAAACATCTGCTTTATATTTGAATCAAAAAACTATGGCAAACTATAGTCTCTCTGTACCTTCTGTGCTTTTTACCAGAGGCTATAAACCAAGATGCAGACTTAAAAAGTTAGAGCACACTTACCTTTGAATGACACGCACAAAAGTGAGGGGGACAAATGAAGATAAGAGTTTAGACATGAGAACACATTGAATAATACACCATGTAGCTCCTAGATCTTCTTCTCAGAAACAAGAGAGAGGAATTCAGTCTTCTTATGCTGTGGATTCTCAAAACAGGATGCTCCTTTATCAGTTTTGAACATATTTGCTGAAGATTTGTTTGGATATTTGGTTCCTAAATATCCAGCAAATGTCTGTCTCAAAGAAGTTTTCTCTCATTATTTTTCACAGCAGGAAACATTGGAAGCAAATATTGATTAGTGTGCTTTCATGGCTCAAAATGATAACATCTTTTCAAGAAACCCCTTCTACACATTTTAATTCTATAGATTTGAATTCACATGTACACAACGTTTTTGAGAGAAAAAAATGTATGTATGTAAAAATCGTATAATGAATCCAATTATTCCTTCAAAAATATGGTTTTTACATTTCATTTTTTTTATTTTATATATTTACATTTCAAATGTTATCCCCCTTACTGCTTTCACCTCTATAAACCCCCTTCCCCATGCCCCTCACCCATGCTTATATGAGGGAGCTCCCGTACCTTCCCACCCATTCCCATCACACTGCCCTACCATTCCCCTTCATTGGGGTATCTAGTCTCTATAGGACCAAGGGCCTTCCCTTCCAATGATGCCAGATAAGGTCATCTTCTGCTACATAAGCAGCCAGAGTCATGGGTCCCCTAACATGTACTTTTTGTTTGGTGGTTTAGTCCATGGGAGCTACGGGGGATGGAGGGGGTGTCTGGTTGGTTAATATTGTTGCCGGACCCTGACCAATACAGATACAGATGCTTGCAGCCAACCACTGGACAGAGCACGGGTACCCCAAGGAGGAGGTAATGGAAGGACTGAAGGAGCCGAAGGGGTTTGCAAGCCCATAGGAAGAACAACTTTTGGTCCCCGGGAAGTGAAAAGATAGCATTACAAAAAAGAAATGTATAGATGCAGATACATTAAAAATGACATCAAATCATTAATGTTTTACCTTAATAAATTACACAAAAAGGGAGAAACTTAATTTAATATAAGAAAAAATGTGAAGGTTAGGTTATACAGGAAAAGGTGAATGTCTCTGGGGATAAAACATTTGCTGTGCAAGTGTTAGGACCAGTGTTTGGATATCCAAGACCTCCCAAAAGCTCAGACTATAATGCTGCAGACACTAATCTCAACATTTGGGAGAAGGTGATAGGAGATGCCTGGGAGAAGAGGGCCCCCGAACTAGCTGATCTCACAAACTCTGTATAAAGTGGAGGAATCTGTCTCAATAAATAAAGTAGAGAATGATGTTGGAGGCATTTAATATAAACCTCTAGCCTCACATATAATGTACCCACACAAAGTTGAGCACATATACACAAATGCATGCAGACTCATATACATATGCAAAAATAAAAAGATGAGGGAATTTAGATCAATATAAAAATCACCTTAAACAACCTTTATCTTGATTAAAATATAGAACAAAGAAATCTGAGTCCAAAATATTGTAACTTGGTTATCACAAAAATTGGAAAATAAATATTTTGTGAGCATAATAAGAAAAACTCTCACTAAGCAAGTTACATAAACAAACAAGGAAATACTATGTAAAATATAATAATATAAGAATAATATAAATATAAACATAAAATGTAATGGTGGTCAAACTTCTATAAGGAGAAATTTTCAATAAGATATAATACTGAATTCTGAGTCTACAAATAATCGTTTGTGGCAGAAACGCTTACATAATAAATTTACCCAAATTCAAAAAATAGCTAACAGTAACACTTTTGAATATTTTGCAAAATAAATTAAGAACGGAATACTTGTTTGGCATATTATTTGGAATGCTCGCAAGATACAATACAGTGCAGAGATGAAGACGGTCTTAGTGTTTCATCTATTTCCGTGGATCCTGTCCATTCATAAATGAAAAGTGACATTAACCACATTGCTTACTTCCTCACTACAAAATTTCAATCTTTTCCTTAACTTTGTTTTATTTTATAGAGAAAAGCTAACCACCACCACCACCACCAACAAAATACTGGCAAGGCAGTCCATGTTGGTAATTGCCATACACTATTAATAATGCTTGATTTTCAGGGAACAATTAGAGTATATAGAGTTTCTGGTTTACAAAATTACCATATTTCAATGTTGAAATTAGTTATCTAAAACTTATCTATAATGAAATCCAACGATTAATACCTACTTTTAAATGTAAAAAAGGCAGAATTAAAAAGTAAAAATAAATACACATACAGAATTAATTTAATTTCCTTTACATATAAGCACAAAATATGTATGTATATATTTTAGAAATATATCTGAGAAAATATTAAAATTGGTTACTTCTGCACACTAAGACTAAATGTGGTTTTAAATTTATTTTCTATCCTTTGTTGTATTGTACACATTATCCATAATGAACATGTATTACTTTTATAATCTGAAAAACAAATTCAGTGAAAGTAAAAGGGTTATTCATCACACAATGTATTTGTGGAATAGAATTCACTTGGCCTTAAAGGCATACAAAATTCACTACCCAAAGACTGCCTTGAAGGAAATGTGTCAGTGCCAACACAGCAACCCCAGACTCCTGTGCAGATTGGTGCCATTGTACAATAACATTACCCTCATAACGACCTGCTCAGTCTCTCGTGGCAACTATTGAATTCTGACTGAGGCCACTCCTGCTCATTCCCTTTCCTACCAGCGTTAAGTCACTTGGTCCAGTACAGCTTAATTCTTGACTATGGATTTCTTGAACTCCTCTTATAAAATGGTACAATTACTGCAGGTCATGAACATCAAATGCCACTCACACTTCCAGCTGTGACCACGGAATAGCCTCCCAACAGAAGTACAGCAACATGGTAATAATAACATCCCAGCTGTAGCCACAATCACCGAAATCACTGACGGTGTCCATAATGTACAAAGCCCCATGGACACTCTACTGTACTTGCCAAAAGGCATTCATCAATTTCACTGCCTTTTATCTACCATTTAAAATGGTCTGGTTTTAGTGTTACAGTTTTAAAATAAATGACAAGCATAAATAGGTGCTGGCTGAACTGCTCACTATCTGCTTTGAATTACTTCTTTAAATGTTGAGGACATGAAGTTTAGCCTTCGTCACTGAAGTGTGCTGTCTGACCACTACATGGAAAGTGATGGGCTGTGAGCACAGAGACTTGAATGCCCAGATAGGTGAACTTGACTAGGATCCCATTGCTCCTTACGTTATTTATTTATTTATTTATTTATTTATTTATTTATTTATTTAACCATTGCAGAAGATATAGGAGAGAGGGTTGCTTTGATTTTTCAAAGCCATTCAGCTTTCTGGAAGATTGAGAGAAGTATAAATGTGGAAAAGCTGGAGACAAAGTGTATTTTAGTTGCTGATAGGAATAACAAACTGTAACTACCACAATTTCTTTACTACCATTTTTCCCTTCTATTTGCTCATATATGCTGTAGAGAAGATAAAATGAATGGTCCTGGGTGGGGGGGGATGACCCGAACAAGCATAAAAGACTACTGCTGAAGTCAAACAAGCTAAAACAAACGAAACAACTTTATTGAATGAAATTTATTATTAAAATATCCTATTCTATTTATCCATTGGTTTGGAATGTTATTTTAGCCTCATAGATTCTAGTATGTCTAATAGTGCATGGCTATTCACCAAAATGAACATGAGGCTGTTGGTACTTGGTTGCATAAATTACTATTATAGGAGCTCATATAAGCCTTGCTTAGTTTATTCAAATGGCCTTGTTCTCCTGGTGTCTTCCACCTGCTCTGACTCTTACAGTCTTTCCACCTCCTCTTGCATGGGAGTCCCTAAGCTTTAAGATAGACTTAGACTCTCTCTTACCATAATGTCTGGCTGTCAGTCTCTGCATCTGTGCCTATCACAGGAAGCCCCTCTGACGATGACAGGCTACGACACTGATATATGAATGTACAGAATATCCTTAGGAGTTATTTGATTAATATTCTTCTTAGACCAGTAAGAAGTAAGCACAGGGGCTACAAGGGTCTTCCCCAGATCCTTTGTGTATATATTATAGCTATTAGCTTATAATTTTTATGGGACATTTGACTATGAGAACAAGTGGGTCTCTTGCTTTTGTGTCTGCCCTTGGGATGCTTTTCTTCTTGTTGGGTTGCCATGTGCAACATGAATGGTTTTATTTAGTCTTATTATATGTTATTATGGCATGCTTGGTTGTGTTGGAAGCCTGTTCTTTTCCAATAAGGGACAAAAAGGGAATGGATACAGAGGAGAGGGGTGCAAGGGAGGAAATGGGAAGAAAGTGGAGAGGGGCAACTATAATCAGGAGACACTGTATGAAAAAAACAATCTATTTTTGATAAAAGGAAAACAATAAATAAATGAATTACTATCCTTGGACAAGTAAGATATCTTCTAGGATCAAGGTGCCTGGGGACTTGAATTTGATTGCAAGGCCTCATATCATGGAAGGAAAAAAAAAAAAAAAAAAAACCTAACTTCTGCAAGTTTTCCTCTGACCTCCACATATACATGGTGTCATGCGTATGCCTCCTGCCCCATACCTATTCTGACATACCCACAAAAATAAATAAAAATGTAATATTAAAAATATTGTCTCTGTACTCTGTGCTTCCTATGGAGAGAAATACTTCTTAAACTATGAGGGGATCATACTTGGTAATCTCAGATATGGGAATTTCATGTTTTCAGATGAGCTTTTCTCCATTGGGGAGCAGAGAGTAAGTCTATCCCATGTAGGCTAAACATGCTACCAATTGTAAAATTCCCTTCATGGTAGTAGTAACATAAACATGGAGGTAGCTTGAGCATTTTAATCCACTTATTCTTTAACTTTTTCTTCCAGTAAAACCTTTCTAAGCAATTTAAATGCCAACCATTATACCAGTGCTGAAGGGTTAGTGGGGAACAAATGAGTGTTTTGTCACAGCCAAAGACTTGCTACTTAAAAGAGGAAATAGAATAAATAAATATATATGAAAAATACAGACATCTCAAAATTTACTGTGCTGTGACGATAACTCTGCTCTGAAATGAAGAAGGTAGAGCACATAATTCTCCTGGGCTCATCTGTAGTACATCTGTCAGAAGGCATCATGAAGGACAAAATAAAAGATTCTCCCTGGAATGGGAAAAAAACATAGCCTTCACAATGAGGAAAATAAGATACAGTGATATTCAAATACTGAAATCTACACAGGTAAAATAAAAACTTGAGAAATAAGCTGGAGAAACAGATCAATTGTGCAAAATATTTTACTGAAACATGAGGAAAGGAGGCATAAATCTTGCCAAATAAGATTTTTTTTTTTTGGCCTTGGTCAAACCTCTTTTATTCTAATAAAAGAAAAGAAAATATGTTCTTTTTTGCTGGTGAAAGGGACTAATATTTGCTTGGGGTGTGAATTTTATGTTATGCTTTTGTTTTTCTAGACATTGTGTACAAGTGTGAGCCACAAACTTTCAAACTTGGGACTTTATGTTGTTGTTGTTTTGTCTTTATGGTTATTTTTGGTTTTTCAAAACAGGGTTTCTCTGTATAGCCCTGGCTGTCCTGGAACTCACTTTTGTAGACCAGGCTGGCCTCGAACTCAGAAATCTGCCTGCCTCTGCTTCCCAGGTACTGGGATTAAAGGAGTGCACCATCACAGCCTGGCTCAAACATGGTACTTTTAATATATTATATTGGAGAATTCGTGAAGTTGAATATGCAACATATTCCAGGAAGAATGAGAACTGTGACTCATTCCCTTTACACTATGTGTCCTGATTGCTTGAGATCAAAGATAATTTTAGTCATTATTCTAGAGCTCAGTGATTTTTTTTTCTGTGTACATTAAAACTTTAGCATCACATTTGGCTTAATGCATCTATTATATAGAGGTTTCAAATCAGCTTAGTCAAGAAATATCCCAATTCAGACCCCAAATGGACTAATTATATTTTCACTTTTGTATTCTCTAGTAGAAAATTTAATGTTACCACAACATCCAGTCCCAAGCAGTTGCATGTTTTGCAGATTCCCCAGCTGAAATAAACTACAAAAGTAGTTATTATGGGAAATATGTAAATATGAGAAATTTGTCTTGCAATATTGATATGTTTTACCGTAGCGAGCTTCAAGTGATGAATGAATGACACCCATTACATAATGAAGACTATATTCGTTGTTTTTGTCATTTGTTTATATTTAATAATTTATTTAGTGTTAGAGATTAAATATAAGGTCTCCTTAATGGCAATTAAGCACTCTACTCCTGAGATATATACCCTAAGTTATAATCTTCATGCTTTGAAATTGTTTGTATAATCTTTTAGTCTCAAATGAATACATTTGGAATTATGGCAACAGTTAGAAGAGAATGTGAGTTCAGGAAAATATGTAGGACAGATACTTTTAAACTATTTTCAATACAAACCTTTAGCACAGAACATTGAATCTGTCATCTGTCAGGATTTTATAACACTACCACACAAGAATGCAATGATGGATGAACCTTACCTTCTGTTGTAAGAACTGACACATGCTTGCTCTTGAGAGATGTGGTGGCAATCAAGCAACAAAAACAAAACAAAACAGACAACATAAAATGGGAATGCAGAGAAACAGTTCCTGGATAAAGTAAGCTTTGCAGTGATTCAATGCTATCATATATTGGCACTGCAGTGATACACATTTCTGTGACTTTCCAAGCCTGTGCCTTTTACCTAACAGGAATTGGAAATTTTCTAAGTTTAGTGCAGCAAATACAAATCTGTAAGGAAGAGTAAAGGCCTTGTGGTAAGAAAAACAAAAACAAAAGCAAAAAAACAAAAAACAAACAACAACAACAAAAAACCAAAACACTACCCCATGTGATTCACTTGTGCCTTGGTCTAATTTTGTTTCTAGAATTCCAGTTTGTGCCATTTCAACTGGTCAGGATAGTGTATTGAATACAATTCTAGAGACAGACCCCATGAATCTGAAAGCTTTGACGTCTTTAAAACAAGATGTGGATCCCATATATCTCCCAATTTCTCTCACTATCAGTTTTCCATTATTTAGAGTGGACATAGAAAGTAATGAATGCACACATTGTCTTGGGAACTGGGTGAGTTATACATATTCACAAGTTCAAATGACATCTGCCATCTTGTAAAAGCTCAATACTTTTGTCATCATCTTCAATAGTTTATTGGTTATAGCTTTGTTATCTCTATGAGATTAAAAAAAGTATGAAAACACATCTCAGCTTCTTTAGAGTGGGGCTCTACATATGAAACCTTACAATAAGAATCAAGATTTCTATGCAGAGGAATCATAGAGACATCTTTGAAAGTGTTTCAATAGAAAAGACTTAAAGGAAAGATATTTATACTTCATTTTATCATTAATGCCACATGAATAGAAATTTTGGGATCTTTTAAAACTTTTAACAAAATAATAGACTTCCTCAATTTGGAATGTTTTCAGAAATAAACCTATCTATAGTATAAACTACATAAAGTATAGTTTGAAGATGTGCCTAGAAGTAAAATCTGTGTATCTATGTAAATTTGGATTATTTCATGTTTTCTGATTGCTAATTAGAATGAAAAAAAAATATTTTCACAATGCATAATGACTTTAAATAGATTGTAAATGGGTTTTCCCTGTCATGTGGCATATTTCACAAAAACACCAACAGGACTTAAAATTTAAAGCAACATTTGAACACTCGAAATAGATACTTAAAAGTAGCAACTTTGTCCAAATAACTTAAATGCATCTTCTTTTATTCTTGCTTTCTTTCTGACCTGGATCTGGCTGTCAGAGCACATGAAAGAAATTACGAAAGCGTCTCAGTCACCGTGACTAGGGCTCCTTCTGCACTCCAGCATTTGTCATTGCCAAAACAGCAGAGTTTAATTAAGTGTTGTGAGCAGCCTAGTGAGAAACACACTTTAAATTAAACCTCTGTACATGCAGCTATTGGTTCTTTACCTTCCGAACAATCAGCAGGGTGTTAGGCATAAATTTCGTCTCTCGGGGGAAACGCAGTTCCACGCACCTCTAGCAATTCATAAACGATCTTGCATTCTCAGAACCATATCTTATTAAAGCACATTTAATTATTTCTAAGTTTTAAACACCGATAGATGAAGGCGATAATTAATGTGCCTAACACTAAACATTTTATTTACTCTTGATATATTAATGATATTATCAAGAAATATGCTACAGTTTTAGGTTTAACAAAATTACATGCTAAATTATCTTTCAATGCATCAAACAATTGTTAATATAATGGAATAAATTATTTTAACACCTCAGTGGTAACGGATGGGTAATGGTTTAATTTTCGGAATGTTTTTTCAATTATACATTTCAGGGGATTTTTAAATCAATGATGCAATTCTTTTGAATTTTAGAAACAAAAGAACCAAGAAGGCTGTACTGGAAATTTTACTGGTCTTATAAACAGAATTTCTGAGGCAATTTTCCAATAACAAAAATCATGCAACTTAAAATTAATTTCTGATCTGTTAATTTTCATTTAAACTTTTAAATTTAGTATTTTGCTTGAAATGAAAGGGAAATTGGGCACCCAATTCTTACATCCACTGGATCAAATACAATGCTGCAAACTGATGGTGATTTTTCTTTTCTAATTTGAAGATTCTATCAGATCAAACAGACAATCAGGATAAAGGACCACATCCATAACATCCTCTTGACTGCTTGACAACACCGTGGGGCAATTTCACACTCTGAAGGACATTCTCAGTTCAGACCTGCTCTACAATGGGCCAAACAGAAAGGAATTTGGACGGGGAAGCTCACTAGAATTAAGCATATGGGTTTATTTGCTTTCTAGAAATCAAGTTTTTACACATTGCTTTACATTCTAGATGTTAGGCAAATTTTGGTAAAGTCGGTATTGTGAAAAGTTATTGAAAGTTTTGTCAAAAACTTTTAAAGAGAAGAAACAAAAGCTTTTATGGAATTATTTAAAAACATATTTTTCCCAAAATGGATTATCTCTAGACTCTGTCAACACCATGACTTTAGCATTTACATTTTAAACTACTGACACCTAACTAAAATAGGCTTGAATGATTACATTTAAGTACATCAAAAGACTAAATATGCATAAAAATATTGGCTAAAGCTAAAATATTTCAGGACTTAACTTGCTCTCATCTAGAATGTAAAGCAATTTAATATGATATGCATTATTAATTGGTATTTGTTGAATTATTTAGCATATATATTTTATTTTTGATAAAGATTTCAATGAGAATAGTTAATTCCATTAATGTATATAGTGTTTCTAAAATAGTGTTCAAGTAAGAAGTTAAGAAATAGAGACCTAATCAAAATCTAGCCAATTAATTTACAGTTTTCTATTCATATTATTTCTGTATAATGCTTTTGAATTAGTATATATGGTCCCCCCAAATGACTATATATTTTGTACATTCTCCATATCTATTCCCTACATTCACTATACACTTGAGAAGACTAGTAATAAAGAAATAATGTGAAATTAAAAAGAAATGATTTGGAAAATAGAAAATTAAGTTTGCTGCATAGACGCATCAGGGTTGTTATTAGGGAAATAAATAGGCAAAAGTTTTATTTAAGTGGATAGCAACTTCCCCTGGAAAAAATATTTCCCTTTCATACTTTCAAGTTATTTCAATGGATTCTTTCACACAAGCAAACCGGAACAAAGATGCTCCCTGGAAGAATGTCTCAGTCCTTGTATTCAAACACCAGCTTTGTTGAGTTCATATTCTTGCCCTATAATGTGCTAATTATACAGGAACACTACACATCATGAATTGCCTGGAATTCCCTAATAAAGTAGAGTTGATGGCAATAGTGGCTACTTTATACAGTGTCTTTAGATACTAAATTAATTGATGGGTTAAAATTTCAACTCAAAGGCCCCTTGGTCATGCAGACTTTATATGCCCCAGTACAGGGGAACACCAGGGCCATTATGCTGGAGGGGGTCGGTAGGGGAGCAGGGCGGAGATGGGGGAGGGTATGGGGAAATTTCTGGATAACACTTGAAATGTAAATGAAGAAAATATCTAATAAAGAGAAAAAAAGAAAATACCTAATAAAAAATTGAGAAAAAAATTCCACTCAAAAGCTTAAAACATGATAGCTGCTTCTATTGTGTCTAGGCAATCATTCATTGATGTATTTAGGTTAGATAAATGTAAGGACTTAAGAAAATAACACTTATCTTGTAGATAATTGGTCTGCTCTCCATCAGCAATATTCTATGATGATACTTCCATCCTGACCCATTCTGTAATCTCCTACGTACTCAGCCTCTGCTTTCATGTTGTTGTCTTTGTATTTCTCTTGCTGATTAATCTCCATCTCTTGCTCCTGCCTTTGACTAGTCTCTATATCATACTTACCACTCAATTAAAAATATATATACAATGGCAGTGCAGTTAAAGAGGCTATAGTACAGGCATAAAGGTTTCACAGTTTTAAAACTTAGAAAGGTTTTTTAAAAAACAGGGTTAAAAAAGACTCAGGCTCTGAATTCTATAATTATGAATATTTTTCTCATCTCAAAGATAACATTAAGTATTCTGCGTATCACCTTGTAAGTATGAATCATGTTTGGAATATAACATTTTTGAAAAGCCTACAATGGCTTAAAACAATAAGTAAAATAATAGTTTGTTTGTTTGTATACACAGCCAATTTATCTTTTCAGATATACCCTAACTTAAAATGAAAATCTCTCAAAAACTACAATTGTTTAAAAAAGGGGGGTAGCTTAACCCAGCTTTCCCCCAATTCAACCACAGTGGACCCTGACTTCTGTCCATTGGGTAGGTGCTAGTATCTGTATTTGACACTTTCAGCTGCTTTTTGGGGCCTTTCAAGGAGCAGCCATGCTAGGTTCTTGTCTATAAACACACCACGTCATAAGTACAGGAAGACCCTGAATCGGATCTAACTAGATGTCAGCTCTCAGTATAATAAATCAGAACCAATTCTTTAATATCCCACAATAATTTTCTGTAGTTTCAACCATCTAGCCAATCATTTGAAGAGATCTAGTAAGTAGCCTAACAAGATAATATTCTTCATCCTTTGCATCATTTATTACTTTATTGTTTTTTTAAAAGAAATGTATTCACTAGAATAAAATAATCAATAGAGAAGTTAATAAAAGAAAAAAATAAGGTGGTGATCACTAACTTTTACTGGTGAGTGATATCACGCTCCTGAAATCATTGAAGATAGAAACTATGTGTGATATATCCACCTTATTATATACAAAAGGTACAAAACCAAAGAGAAATCTTCAAAAATTGTCAAGATAAATTAGACTTTATTTTGCATCTTCTGCCCAATATTTCCTGGGTACTTGGTTATATTTTTGCAGAAGTTTGTGAAAATTCATTCCCTTCTCAGCATTATAGAGAATTATCATTTTCCACACCTCTCCCATGACAGACTAGAAAAGGTGATCAATGCAGCTTTTATAACCGATTACACATATATAAGATGTATCTAGCATCCTACCACATGTCAATGCTAGACAGTTTCTCTTTGTTTATGAATATGAAACATTTCTGAAGCAATTTCATTTATTTAACTTAAACAAATAAACAAAATAACTCATCTGAACTTTATTGAGCTACAAAAAGAGAGAAATATAACCAAAGAAGTAGCAAGCATTTAAAATCCTTTTTAAGGCACACTTCACTAATAACTCAAACCACATGCAACATAAACTTTTTTCAGCAGCACCTTATTTTTCTAAGTCAAGTCATATCTAAATTCAAGACAGAAATTACATCTGCTCCAGACCACCAATAGGTCTTGTATCAGTATGCGGCAGTGTTGTGAATGCACTCTAGGGTACGTTCAGTCATTCATCATTTTGTCTGAGAGCCAAGAAGGGAAGGAGGCTGTATTAACAGCTTAGTTCCATGTAAGCTGTATCTTCTGATTACTGGGGAGAATACTTTACTTATGTGAGACGAAGACTTATAAAGCTGGCCTACACTTTTCATACAGAAACTAAGTGTTGATCATTAAAAGGATAAAGAATGATATGTATTTATTTTCATAAATGATTGACTATTATAAATACAATGAAAAAATTTCTAAATCAGTGACCCGATTTTAAATGCCATGACTGAAAATTGCAATCCTGAAATTATTTACCATCAAAAATATAAATCAACAATCTCTTGGAGTCATATAAATTATCTTTTCACCTAGTTTCTAAGATGTTACACACTTGGTGTTTATAATTATTAATTTTTATGTAAATAATAATCATTTTTAACCACTCATTGGGTACTAAAGAGTTTTACATTTTCTTAAAACCCAATTTTATAAATTATAAAAACATTTACATATCTTTAAAAATTATATATGTGCATTTATTTATTTATTCATTCATTCATTCATTCATTTTACATCCTGATCATGGCTCCCTTCTCTCTCTCCCCTCCATCACACAGCACATCCCTCATCCTCTCTCCATTTCTCCACTGAGAAGGAGGACCCTCTTGGTACCATTGACCCTGCAACATCAAATCGGTGCTTGACTAGATACAACCTCTCCCACTGAGATCAGACAAAGCAGCCCAGTTATGGGAACAAGATGCATAGATGGTCAACAGTTTCAGTTCCAGCTCCTGCTTCAAATGTGGTAGGATCCACATGTAGACCACACTGCACATCTGTTATATGAATATATATTTGTATTAGATATATAATATCTTCTTTTTTCCATATACTAAAACAATGGGTATCTTTGGATGACTATTAATTACACATTTCTGAAGCAAGGATCTGAATAAGTTAGGCTTCATGTTCAAAATATTGAAGAAGCAATTTAGAATTATATGAAACAGAAAATGCTATATTACAAAAAAGACAGAAAGATTTCATTAATCACTTCAATTTTGCATTTTCCCTGAATCATGTGACCCAGAATTTTTTTTTTATGTGATGTTACATGCTATGTCAATGGGGTAAGGTGCATATGGCAGTGGGCTGTTTTCTGAGCAGTCTTTATGTATTGTGCTTTCCTTGTCCTCTTTAGGTCCTTTCCTACTCTCATGATGATATGCCTAGGATATCTATTAAATAATGAAAAACATTTGTTAGAGGAAATAGAGTGGCCTTAGATTACATCTAAATTGCATATATGAAAAAACACCCACGGAAGGAGTTACAGTGGCAAAGTTTGGAGCTGAGACAAAAGGATGGATCATCCAGAGACTGCCGCACCCGAGGATCCATCCCATAATCAGCCACCAAACGCAGACACTATTGCATACGCCCGCAAGATTTTTCTGAAAGGACCCTGATATAGCTGTCTCGTGTGAGGCTATGCCTGGCAAACACAGAAGTCGATGCTCACAGTCAGCTATTGGATGGAACACAGGGTTCCCAATGGAGGAGCTAGAAAAAGTACCCAAGGTGCTAAAGGGGTCTGCAACCCTATAGGTGGAATAACAATACGAACTAACCAGTATCCCCAGAGCTTGTGTCTCTAGCTGTATATGTAGCAGAAGATGGCCATCATTGGGAAGAGAAGCCCCTTGGTCTTGCAAACTTTATATGCCCCAGTACAGGGAAACACCAGGGGCAAGAAGTGGGAGTGGGTGGGTAGGGGAGCGGGGAGGGAGGTATGGGGGACTTTCGGGATAGCATTTGAAGTGTAAATGAAGAAAATACCTAATAAAAAATTGGAAAAAAAGAAAAAAGAAAAAAAAAAGTCCAGTCAAAGTCAACTGGCCCATTTAGATTCTCAGCTTTAATGGTGTTGTGTCAACTATCTGTATATTCTGTGGTATTACTTTGACAATTGGTAACTGATAAAATGTCTAGAGAATAATTAGCTATTCCTATGTAAGTAGAATAGGGGAACAGACAGAAAAACATCAAGCGTCTGGAAAGGGCAGAGGATTCCAAGTATGTTGTGTAATATATCTGACCATATTTTGCACTGTTAGTATCTTAAGAAAATGATTAAGGTAAAATATTTCTTAATGCATTGAGTAGCTGGAGGTAAATCCAGTTTTATAGTAACAGAAAAAAAAAACATAGAAATTAATTATTATTTGATATTGGTGTTCTAATGAAAAAAATTAAGAGTGAAAGGAACATAACTAGATTTTCATTTCAGAAACTATTCATACATGAAATTAAATTCCAAGTCCCTAAAAGGAAGTTTCTACACTACTACTGTATATAAATATGGTGATGCTGAAGTGAAGTGGTAAAAGCAGACACGGTAGTAAAGAGATAACTCATCTACTGAGGCATACATCCTACTTGAATTCTTACTACCAGATTAAAAGGGAGAATAAATGAACAGAACTTATTCCAATGTTGTGGTGATTTGAATGAGAATAGCCTGCAAAATCTCATATATTTTGGATACTTGGTTCCAAATGAGTGGAACTGTTTAGAAAGGATATGAAAATGAGTTCTTGTTGGAAGAGCTGTAAACTTTGAGGTTTCAAGCTTCTGGAAGTGTGGGTTGTGTACTGTGTCCACTTTCTTAAGAATAATGTGAAAAGAAGGATGAAACTTAGGAATCTGTACATTCTGTAGGGGTTGCAGACCCCTTTAGCTCCTTGGGAACTATTTTTAGCTCCTCCATTGGGAACCCTGTGTTCCATCCAATAGCTGACTGTGAACATCCACTTCTGTGTTTGCCAGGCATAGCCTCACACGAGACAGCTATATCAGGGTCCTTTCAGAAAAATCTTGCTGAATCTTTGGCCTTTAGCAGTTCTTGCCAGTTCTTATTATGATGGAGTCTTACTCTGAAGAAAATAAAGTTACTTGAAAATAGCATAAGTTTTGCAATACAAAGATGTTCTTATATATATAAGTTCTTCTTTCTTTAGTCTAAAACACATCTTGTTCCATTGTGTTCCAAATCACTCTCATTTGCACTTAGTATATTTATTCTAAAATATTAAATTTGTTTCGTAAAGTAGGATAACACTTTAAAAGGTATTTTTGAAGCCAGGCATGGTGACGCAGGCCTTTAATCCCAGCATCGGGAGGCAGAGGTAGGCGGATTTCTAATTTCGAGGCCAGACTGGTCTACAAAGTGAGTTCCAGAACAACCAGGGCTAAACAGAGAAACCCTATCTCAAATAACAAAACAAAACAAAACAAAACAAAACAAAACAAAACAAAAAAAGGTATTTTTGAAAATGAATGAAATGAGTACTGTCTGGGAACAGTCTACTTTATCAGTATTGTAGTGAGAATGGGCTGATAAGCAAAGGGGGAAGCTGGGAGCATCTATTCAGCTTATAGCAGTGGTTAAGCTTTGGAGACATAACTCTGCCATCATTATTTAATACAAAAGTGTGTGTGTGCGTCTTGGGGAGCAGTCATAATGCACTTTTGTGTTGCCTGTGAGGATCTGCTATCAATGCAACTTTAACTACCAGTGAGCTCAACTAATTCCTTAATATTGACTTCTCTCTCCACATAAACAAAATGAAGAATTGTTATTAAATGTAGATTCTAGGACAAGACATGAACTGTACAAAATGAGGGTAAAGTGCCTTGTAGTAATAGGAGAAAAAAGGGCTAAAAAATAGTGAAATATTAAAAAAAACCTTATATTAATAGAACTCTAACAAAGAGTCAAATGACCCTCTAAGTTCAAAGCTGACATACTTGAGCAAAATAAATATAGTATTGTTCTATAACCACAACACAAAGTAAGTGTCCGTGAGTCCATAATTTTCAAAGCGAGGAGACAGTGAAATGGAAGAGAAATCAAATCTCTCATGGAGAAGGCTACCAAGTCGTTTACAGACATATTCTACATTTAGTGAGAGAAAAACATAAATCTGCCTTTATGGTTCTGTAAGTGTGGGTTGTGTAGTGTGTCCACTTTCTTAAGAATAATGTGAAAAGAAGGATGAAACTTAGAAATCTGTACATTCTGTAGGCTGTGTGAGCAAGGACAGCGACGTCAAAATAAATTATGTCACTTCTTTGTGGGTCTTGGTACATTGCTTTGATGTGAGACATCGAATATCAAGATTCTGGAACCTGAATTCATCAAGGGAAAACATATCAGCAAACTCTTGATAGAGCAATATCTTACAACAAAAGTGGCAGGCACAATGTTGTAGGTCTTTCAAAACCAAGCAAGTGGGTGGAATTGTCAGTGGAAAGGGACAAGACTCTCAAGCATAAGATGGGTCTCTGGAAGAGATGCTAGGATAGAAAAAGATGTCAGATAGAACTCAGGAAGTCTAAATAATCTAAAGGTTTTACTACTTAGAATACCCCATTGTTCTTACTTAAGTTATTAAATCCATATTAACGTGAGATAGTCAAATGTGTAGGCTGACTATGGTATATGGAAGAGTCTCCACTACTCTTATTTAAGTTTATTTCTGCATAAATAGCAGAGTCAATTAAAACAATTTACCCAGAAATGTGCTTTGATTTTTTAATATTTAAAATAGTATTGTTAAATTAAAAATCGGCAACTATCATTTACAGAAAGAAAAAATATTTCCCTAAACATGCATGAGGTGGCCCAGGACTTCATCACATGACTTTATTGAGTGTCTACTCCCCAAATACATCTGAAGATAATAAGTACAAGATAAATCAAGCATGTATGAGCATTAACTTATTTTCTTTCTCCTCAATATTAAAGATGGTGTGTTATACAAATATAAGAGATGTATATGAATTTTATTTCAAATTATTAAAAAGCATTATATTTTGAGTCATCTTAGGAATAAAGCCTCTATTATTCCATTTGACTGTTATAGAATTGAGTTCTGGGCTGAATAACAGATGTGCATTATAGAGAAAACATAGCAGTGAAGAAAATTTAAAGTTTAGCTTATTTGTTTGCAGCAATTACCCAACATGTTAAGATATACACAATATATAGACTTTATATAACATATCTACTCTATCTCTTTTTTTATTGTTGCACTCACTTTTAATTAGATATTTTCTTCATTTACATTTCAAATGCTATCCCCAAAGCCCCCATATACCCTCCTCCACCCCCCACTTCCTAACCCACCCACTCCTGCTTCTTGGCCCTGGCATTCCCCTGTACTGGGGCATATGATTTTCACAAGACCAAGGCCGGGTGGTGGTGGCACACGCCTTTAATCCCAGCACTCTGGAGGCAGAGGCAGGTGGATTTCTGAGTCCAAGGGCTTCTCCTCCCATTGATGGCTGACTAGGCCATCCTCTGCTATATATGCAACTAGAGACAGAGCTCTGGGGGTACTGTTAGTTCATATCATTGTTCCTCCCATACTGCATCTCCATAATACTGTCATGTAAAAATCACCATAGCAGCTGGAAAGACTAAGTGATGTCAACTTCATATAACAAATATGTGAAGGTGACCGTGTGAATACAGCAACTATCATCAACTTTGGTTCAGTCCTAATACACGTGTGCTGTTGGCTGATCAGTATACTGCTGGCTGTATCTCCTCTCAAGAGAGTCACACCGTTATTAAAAATCTTTATAGTTAGGAGGAATTAAACTGGGAGAGAAGAAACTCCAGTTCTCCTTGAAAAGTGAAATGACTATTAATCCTCCAGGAATGATAGAAGCATTCAGATTCTATTTACTCAGGCAATGGTGGCTCCTGAGATCAAGACTTTTTATAAACTCATGGGAGATTCAGGGCTGCTAAGGACATAAATCTGCTTACTACACATGAGGGAACAAGGTTGTTTTTGGTAAGAAACAGAGGGATGTCTGGTGTCAACAGGGACATTTCTGTAGATTGTTGTCAACCCTGAGGACCAGGCCAGGCAGTGTTAGCATTTTGTCAATTGATATGACTAAAAGAACAGCCTGGCAATAATAACCGTCTTCAGAGCAGGGACCCAGAACCTGTAAGGAAAGGGGTAGAATTCAAACTGTCACTTGCTAAAAAATAAAGCAATAAATGGAGAGAGATGTAAGATCAACAAGGGAATTACCACAGTAACATGTCCAGAGGGCAAAGGAAAAAATATACAAATTGTAATAGGAATGCTCAAACTGGCAGAACAAAGTCTGAAGGCTCTGCTAGGTTACCAGGTCCACTGAATGCTAAAGTTGTGCAACAGTGAAGTGCATGAATGAATGTCTAGATGAAATAGATTAGCTGTCTCTACCCTAACAATGATGGTAGTGAAACAGATGAGTGTCAGTAAAGAATACCAAGTGGAATAACCAACTGAGAACAAGATAGACAATTAAGATACAGTTATTATAGGCAAGAAGAAATTTCTTTTAAGGCAACTAGAAAATTTGTAGATTAGATCAAACATGGGAGAAAACAAATGTGCAATTTCACACTTACCTTTTCCACCTATCTAGTAACTTTCATTAACTCTTCCTCAAGACCATTAACTGGATAGCCACTTCCTCTGTTGAAGTCTGTGATTAAAATGCACCCTTATGCATTGGTCATAAGTGAGCACATATGCTTACTTACATTTTATCAGCTTATCAAGTAATTCAGTACAAGCCTCGAGCATGCAGTACTATCTTTTGTTCACTCGCATGCCCTTAGCTTAGTTTTGAAGAGAATATATATATATATATATATATATATATATATATATATATATATATATATATATACACACACACACACACAATATATTTTGTTGAGTATAAGTTGGTATATCTATAATTGAATGGCAAACAAACAGTCTTACAAATGAACTATTGGGGGCTGGTGAGATGGCTCAGCAGGTAAGAGCACCCAACTGCTCTTCCGAAGGTGATGCGTTCAAATCTCAGCAACCACATGGTGGCTTACAACCACCCATAATGAGATCTGACGCCCTCCTCTGGTGCAGAAGTCAGCTATAGTGTACTTTTTGGACCGGAGAGAGCAGGGACTGAGCAAGCGGGACCAACCGGAGCGAGCGGGGCAGACCAGAGGGAGCAGGGTTGACTGGAACAAGGAGAAACAAAACAAAACAAAACAAAACAAAACAAATCAAAACAAAACAAACAAACAAAAAAAACAAATGAACTGGCATATTCTACTGATTGAAATATTGTCCCATATATTCTTGACTGCATCCATAGTAGGAGTATAAATTATAGTCAAAATTATGAGTACAGAACTGACTCCACATGATTATGCTGCCCACATTCTGCTGAAAAAAAAAAAAAACATTGGGTAAGAAAGACTATGAATGCTACACATATTGTTTTACAAGAAAGCAATATAGAAACACATCTACTGCACATCTATTGCAATCACCCCTTCATTTTCAGAAACCCTGCTTTACAGTTCAACAATCCCTAGCTTCTCCAAAGCTCAAGAGCTTTATCCTAAATGTGCTCTGAACTTGGGCTTCCTGCTGGGAGCACAGCAGTGCCCTCTTTGAAGTGAGGAGGCTGTGAATCTCACACCAACAAATGAGTACTTTGAAATTAACTGGTGTTTGGAAATTGATCTGGTAGGTAATAATCTTCTATATCTAACTTGTGGTTTGTTCTAATTTTAAAGCTTTAACACATACCCCCTAAAACATAAACGATTTCTACAGGGGTTTAGTAATGCTAGGCCTAGCATCCTGACTTTCTACCTTCCACTCTCAGAAAAGATGTGTTGTGCTTATTAAGTATAAGAGTTTTGTTCTATATTTGTATTTCAGAATTTTCACATTATGAAAGATGAATAATTAACAACTTTTCCAACTGTATCAATAAATCTAGAGAAGAGACACATACCTTGAGTCTAATCTTAAACCTGCCTGGACTTTTAGAAATATGATTCATGACAGATAAGCATTTCAATTTTTAAATGATCATACCCATTCTTTCCTGCAATTCTGCTTTATTATTCACTTTTACAGCCAGTTATAGCTCTTCCATCTCTCTTGTTGTTCTGTCTTTTTTATTGTTTATTAACATGTTATCAAAATTGCCTCCATATTTGCTACATTTGTGACAAAACAGGAGACAATACTATCAATTTAAGGACTCCAAATACAGGAGTGACTCTTACACAGTAAAGTGAATCATAAGCAGTGTCTGTTAAATGTTTAGCAATGAAAGTAAATTCTGGTCATGATTCTAGACTGCATTCTGAAAGGGAGAACTTCAGTTAATGTGTCTTTAAAGAAAGGTGTGTATTGGTGGAGTCAGTTGGAGTAGCAAGTATTTCCAACTTATAAATGTCCAATGTCTTTTAAATAGCAAAACAGAAATGTAATGCTGTTTTAGAATATAGCCTATTCTTACTTTAAAGGCATCCAGGCTTGAACATATGAAATATCACTTTAAAACTCACTGTCAAAAGTTTGTGTGTTTAGCAGCAAACATCATGCTCTGATAAACATTTGTTAACTAGCTTCAAGGTCAGCCAAGCCACACCATCAATGCAGGTCTTTAGAAATGAAAGTGCATTCCTTAAAATGTTCTGCTGTTTTGCTTGAAGCATTCCTGCTAGCTCTGATATAACTCCAAAATGTGGTTTCTCTGGGGACAAATGTTGAGCAAGCAAAGAAACCTGTTAACGTCAGAGGGTAATGGGTTCTCTTTCCCTAAACAACCAAGCACAACCGACAGATGTCAAAAGTTATTCAAGATGAGGGAAAGTTGAGTATGCTTTAATTTAGACAAAACAAAAACAAAAACAAATATGTTTCAACCTAATTTTCATTATTCAGATGGCACATTTGATAATACAGAGACAGATGTTCGGGCTTCTGTTTCTTCAACCACAAATGTGTACACACTGTACTTAAATTCTTATGTTTAGAAGGAAAGTTATTAAAATACAAGTTCATATCTCAAGGCAGAAAACTGCTATTATTGTGGGATTATTTTGTGAAAATATTTCTCAAAGAAATCATCAGAATAATCACCCATCTGTTTCAGTTATCTACTGAATGTAGCCTAACACGCCAAACACTGGTGGCTTAACACAATAAGCCTTTATATGTTTATGACTTACGTGTTGGGCTATTCAGCTGGGTTGATGGTTATTCTGCTTCTGTTTGGGGTTACTCATAGGGAAGTCATTACTGGAAGGCCTCATCTCTGCTGGGTGTTCCCAACATGCTCACTTGGGAGTCTGCTGGTAAATTTGACTAGATAAGAGCAAGGCCAGAGTCTCTTCCATATAACACCTCTAGGAAGACATCTCGCCTTTCATACAAAGTTGAAGCACTCTTGCCAGAATTTGAGCCTAGAAGGTTTAAGGTTTTTGAGTCTTCCCCATCCACACTGGCATATCGGTTGATGTTGTCATTTCTCAGGCTTATTATGAAACATTTTGGGAAGGTTCAAATTCCAGACAGTATCTAGACTTTTAATGTAATTAATTGCATATTGATTAATCATCTTTCAGTAGCATTAACAATAAAACATACATTTTGAAATCATCATCACAGAAAATTGATCACTTATGATATACAAAGGGAGTTTCCACATGTATATTAACACCTTGTTAAAAGATGTAGTTAATTATATCAAAACCTTTAAAACTTAATTTTGGGTCACCTGAGCTAAATTTAAGAAAAACTGATATAGCAAACTTATCCATCAAAAGAATCCCCAAGAATTATAAATAATATTAATGACTTAAAATAAACATCTTAACTGATGGGTGATGCATCATTTATAAAGTTTCTCATATCATTGAGTCTCTTGCTGCCATTATAAAAATTAGTATTCAATTTGAAAGTTAATTCATTGTTTGCAATATGTTTAAATAAAGTATAAAGTTATGTCTTACTCTAAAAATATGAGGTTAAGAGAGCTGACTAATTTTCTTGGTTCTAGAGTATACAATTAACATTTAAATTTTTCTCATTAACATCTCTTTTTAAAGGTAAATGCTAAATACACATTTATAAAATCCAACTGTAAATAGGAAAAAAGAATATAAGTTATGAAAACTCTTCCAGATCACATGGGTCACTATAACAAGGACTCTTATCTTTTATGTACATTATGTGTGTGTAGTAATAAGCTGTTATTCATGGAGGCGATGGAGATGAAAGGATTAGTTTTGAAGACATAAATTACATGACATAAAATTTCCCTCCACTTAAGCAGATGCTGCAGCCATAAAGCCTTCCGATGGGTATAGGAATCAGCACAGTCCTGCTTCAGGCCATGTTTGTGACAAGCCATATGGGCTGCGACAAGTCCAGAGCACAAGTTAAAAGATGGGGGAAAATAGATGCTTTAAGTTAGAAATCCTGTAACATCGGTGGTTTCTCCATCCTTTGGGCTTCATGGACATTATGATAGCATGCTAATTATCCCAGTGTTTGTGTCTATGCTTAAGTGGCAAATAGTGATATTTTCTCCTGTGTTTTCATTTCATTTTAATTAAAAATCACCCCAGATGTCAACATTGCCATTGTTAATGCTTTATTAAATAAAATATAAAACCACCATCACCCCCAATTATCAATAATTATGTTTTTATTCTTTATTTGAACATTGCATACATGTGCTGATTTTTTTAAAAAAGCTTTAATTTTCTATGAAATTAAAAGCCCTGATTTTGTAACCAGAGCAGGGAGTTAATAAGTGCTTGCATTACACTAATATAATATAACTAAATGGAGAATAAATCAGTTTACACCTCCAGGTCTTGCATGTTGTGTTAGATCTTGAGCTTTGCAGTTAAGTTTTTGGGAGATTTAGGGTTAAAAACTACACATAACCATTTACTTGAACCTTAAACAAACTTACAACCGCATTTTTCTTTCAGTCGACTGACATTTTTCTTTATGTTTCGTCAGTTATATCTGAGTGATCAGACAGCCACTGCACGTGGTACACCCACCAGGATTATTATCTAGACCAAAGGCCCAAAGCTCATTGTGGCAGGCATGTAATTCTTTACAATGTATGCCACGTTAACTGTGTTGGGTTATCTATTCAACAGCTGACTGAGCTGGGCTCTCAAGCTCTTCTCAACAACAATGTAGGAACCGATGACAATTGTACGACTTCATAACAGCTGCATGGAACTCTGACACACACTTCACAGCAGCCAGTCATCTATATAAACCAATTTCAGGAGCAAAATTGCATGGTGCCTCCACTCTGTTATAAACACAATGATATCCACTCAAGGCTGATAAATGCACCGCATTTCTCTGGAGCTTAAAAGAGTAAGTTCCTTGCATTAAGATTTCTTTCCCTCAAATTAGGCCCTTTCTTGGTCCTAGCCATTAATTTAAAACTTACAAAGAACAAGACAATTTAGTTTTTGAATATCTGTAAAAAAAAAAAAAAAAAAACTTCAGTATTAACATTTTGGTTTTCCAGTTAAATACTGTACTTATTTCAAAATGAATATGCCAGCTTCTCTGATCATTTCAGGCAGAAAGCAAAAGAAAAAAAATAATTAAAGTTTAAAATACTTACCAATGTCCTAGCAATTTTCCAATTAATTACTGTATCTTTGCATGGGGTTATACACAATCCAGTTCTTTCTCTTGAATAAAACATCTACAGCAACCTGGAAACCATTGTTAAAGCTTAAATGTTAACTACTCCATGTTTGGTGAATAATGAATCTTTGGAAGATCATTAATAACTTCAAAAGATTCAAGTAAAATTATTGGTAATATTTTTAAATACATACTTGTCTTACCAATAAAGATCTCTGAATATGGCTTGAAAGGACATGGAAAAAATTATGTATACTTCTTAAAAGAACAACTGAAATTTTCATGTTGGTAAAATAGTATAATCATTTTATATGTTAGAGTATTATACATATGCATTTTCATTTTCTTTAAGCAATAATCTAACAGAATTAAGGAATGAAAGAATATTTAAGGTGAGAGAAAACTAAATGACCTCATGGGGGACATTTTAAGTCATCATAATTTATTTATATACTAGAACTTTGAGTAATTGAGCTTCTGCTTACTGAAATTTATTGAAAATAAAATTGATGGTCATATTATTGTACTATGTAAACTTTATGACATTAAGGGTTAATAACTGTCTATAGACATTGTGATTAAATTATAACATCTTAATCTGACTTTCAATTTTTAATATTTCTTAATTACTCTTAACAGTTGTACCAATCTTCTAGGACAAGTACACAAAACAAAGGTTTTGGCCCATTAAAAGTTTCATTTCTAGGATTTTACTGCTTTAAAACAGTACTCTGAAGATAAATTATCCAAAATATGGATCTAAATAATACTTGTATAATCTTTGATTATATAGCAATTCTCTTTTTATTTTGTCCCAGGGAACTTTCTGATTCCTATGTTAGTTTACTTTCCACAATAGCACTTTAAAGTATTTACAAGTTAAATAACTTCTAAGGAGGTGACAAAATAATTAAGAGAAGAAGGACAAAAAACCCATTTACTGACTTGTAATGCTGGGTTGTGTCTGCACACCAGCCATGTTCTACTTATGGGACCATTAATGATGGAAATCTAGGATGTAAAGGAGTCTGTAAACTTACTCAATATGCACAAACCCAATACAGGGGAACGCCAGGGCCAAGAAGTGGGAGTGAGTGGGCAGGGGAGCAGGATGGGAGGGGGGGTAATAGGGAACTTTTGGGATAGCATTCGAAATGTAAATTAAGAAAATATCTAATAAAAAATTAATTAAAAAAAGAAATTAAGACAAACATTTATCTATTCTCCTAAGCAGGCAGTATGTTTCTACTATAGCAAGATTTCTTTACCTAAAACATAAAACTGGTCCTTTTTTTCTTTTTTTTTAAGGTTTAAAATCTTATTTGCTTATGTTTGCCTTCAGCTCCTGGGGTTCAATCTTATAGATGACTGTGAGCATTATCATCCAGTTCAGTTGGGAAAGCACTGGCTGTGATATGTAAAATGTATGTATGTATATATATATATATATATATATATATATATATATATATATATATATGTGTGTGTGTGTGTGTGTGTGTGTGTGTGTGTGTGTGTGTGTGTGTGTGTGTGTGTGTGTGTGTGTGTGTGTATGTGTGTATATATGTGTATATGTATACACATATATATAAAATTTAAAATAAGTATCTGGTAGGAATACAATTAATTAGAAGGGGTAAAACAGAATGTTTAGAAAAAGAAGAATCAAAACCACACTCCCTGCCTTCTCTTTCTCTGAAGAGAAGCAGTGTAGCAATAGTATATGTATCATCTACCAAGTTAATGTCCAGGATATGTAGGATTTTGATAATGAATATGAGGGAAAAATTAAATGGTGAAGCTAGATGACTTGAACTCAAATAAAATGAGGATGTTTATACATGTGAATAACAGTAATCTATGATACTTTGTTTTCCATAAGAAACAGCTATAACAATATATGTATTTGCTTTATATATGTATCTGGTAGCACGATCTTCTCAACTCCATAAGTTACTTAAGCAAGAAGAATTGTTTTGGAAGTTAATCAATGCAAGCTTCTAAATCTCATCAAGACTGAAAATCTAGTAGAAACGTTTCTCAAAAAGACTGAGAATCAAGTGAATTTTTCTTCAGTATACACAGAAAGTTTTTGAGATGTCCATAGAAAAGGCTGGGTGATCTGTAAACATTTAGAGATGAGGAACTTGTAAGGTACACATGCAAGAGAAAGCTTAATGGAAGTGCTTGTGTTTCTGCTAAATGACAAACTTTACATGAGATCAAATTTGTTTTCCTTAAAATTATGTGCTTTCGTAGAATTAGAACCAAGAAGTGTCTACCAAGTAAGCAGATAGTTTAGAAAATGGGATTGTTCAGATAATGTTTCTGTGCATTCTATTGTATAATAACCTACAGTCTTTCCCACCATTATTTTGCATAGACTAGAAACTTGGACAATACTTAGAATAAATGAACCTTTGCAAAATATTTCCAATTTCTTTTTACTACTATCCCTGTATTCCATTGTATTTTGTTTTGTAATTTTTGTTCCAAGTTTATTTGTGAAAAAGTAACTGCTCAAACCATATTGGCTTTTCATGCTCTAACAAATTCTTATGACAAATTAACTTATAAAGAAAAAGAAGGTTATTTAGTCTTTCTGTTTTGTAAGTTTCAGTCCATGACTACCTGACCCCAATAGTTTATCACCATGATTGTGTTTCAAGAAAGAAATCTGTGGCAGAGCAACCCACTCACCTAATGGCTATTGAAGATAAAGGGAGAAAGAGACAGAGGAGAAGGAGGTGGAGAAGGTGTTGACCAGGTCCCACAATAGCAGTGATAGAGAATGCTTCTACTAGATTTTTCCGATAGACACTGAATTACCTTTCTCCACTACTCTCCTAGGGATCAAACTGCACATTCAACTTTGAGATACATTTCAAATTTCAAGCACATTATGACACCAATATAAAATTGAAAAGACGCAGATGAGTTCATAGTGACAGCATCTCTCTCTGACCTGCCTGTAGATTCTAAGTGTTCCCACCTTTCCACTCATTCTCAATGCAAGGCTGTCATGCCCCCCCCCCCAGCTGAAGTGTTGGAAAGGAGAAGCTGCCAATAGTTTCTCTCAAAAACATGTTACACCTGCTAACCTTGTTAAATTCAGCTCCCATCTACTGACTGGTTTAAGGTAGACTGCAAAGATCCTTCCATAAAGTTAGGACAACCCACATGACCATCTCAGTCTTAGGGCTCCTGTCAAATAAAAGAAAGTTCTGCTATTTGGTGGCCATTCTGAAACTTCTTTCCTGCACCTGATTCTGTTGCCCTCATTCAACTGTATATCGCTTCCAACTAACTCTTGGTTCTGTTTCACTTCTGCTTGTAGAACACTCAGAAACAAACAGTAATAATCATCTTTCTGAGTAACATGGAAAGTGGTTTCTTTAGGAATATCTTCCATTGGCCAGTGCAAATGTGGCTGTATTGATCTCAGGAACAGTTGTTTTAAGTGTGTGACTCTTACCTTAAGATAAACTTCTACTAGTATAATTATTCACCCAAAGGGTATTCTTGGTTACATATCCATGCTCTTGAAAGATATTTGGGGTTCAGTAGCTAAATTCTTTCATAAGCAAGAATAAGGACCTGAATTCAGATAATACCACTCACATTAAATTTAGGCAACAAGACATGGCTCATATCAGTAATCCCAGCATTGGGACAGAGACAAGTATAGTCCTAAAGGTCACTGCTCAGCCCATCTTGCTGAATTTGTGAGCCTTAGATACAATGAAAGACCTCATCTTAAAAGAGGTAGCATGATAGAAGAGGGCCCCCAACATTTACCTCTGGCCTTTGCCTGCATGTGCATATGTGCAAAACACACACACACACACACACACACACACACACACACACACACACACACACAAACACTAAATTTAAAAAATACACTACTAGAGATTTTAACCTCTCTTAGATGTACTTTTAAGATTGTAGGTGACAAATGAACCGCATAATGTGATCTTGTATTTCTTTCCCGGAACTAATTTTTAAAATGTTGTTATATGATCATGTGTTGACATTGATGCTAAGTGAATTATTTTGTTATATTTCTCTTTTCTTGGCTAGTAGTCGCTTCTTTCTTTTGCAGTAATGCTTTTGTGTATCATTTATGTTTTACGATGCTTTTCTCCAAGTGTAATGTGTATGTTGGCATCACAAATCTCTCAAATGTTGTGTAATGATAATTCTCATTCTTTTATATCTCTGAGATTCATTTTAACCAATACTGAAAGTTTATTACTATGGGAGTATAGTTAATTTCAATATAGCTTCCTGCTGTCCTTTTATAGGTCAGTGTTTATTGTTTGATAAGATGTGATTCAGATCATGATGATATGTAATTATATGGGTTGATCTGTAAAATTTGTGCTACAGATTTTTATACAAATTTCTATACAAAAATTCTTGTGTTTTTCTTTTGTTTCTTACTTTGGTTTTGGTCAGTTTCTCAAAGCTATGGTATTTAAGAGAATCTGATTTCTCCCAGTGCCTAAAACAAGGCTTTGTGTATTTCCCTTATCACTGATGTCTGGCCATTCATTTAAGCATAAGTTGCTTCCTCCATCTCTGTTTCTAACATATTTATTCACGTTTTATTGAGTTGAATTTTATGTATTTATATGTGTTATTTTCTTATTTTTCAATGAACATCTCTTTTCATATATGTGAATGTTTTCTAATTCATTCTTAATAAGACTGCTTAAATATATAGATTTATTGGCGAATATTGTATGGAAATTACCTTTCTTTATTATTTTTACTTTATATAATTTTGTTTCTATAAAATTTATGTCATGATTTATTTATTTGCGTGTGGAGAAGTGATATCCATACATGCACTGGGGTGCCTATGGAGGCAGGAATAAAACATCAAATCAGAGCTGGAGTTATTGATATAGGTGCTGGGAAACAAACTCTGCTTCTCCACTAAAGCAGTGCTATGACCCACTGGACTATGTCTCCAGCCCCTTAATTTATTTGGATTAATTGACTACATATTTTAAAAATATAATACTATTTCTGCTTTCTGGAAATGTTAAAGTTATAAATCAGATGTTGTGATTGTCCCATGAAATAATCAGCAAATGGTTGTTTCATATTGCAAGACAGTGTGTTTTGACTTAAGATTATTTGATTGTATTCAAATTTTACAACCTGGTGGGTCTGGGTTATTGAGCTATGTAAGGATGAGGTGTGCCACTGGAAACTGTAGAATCAGGCTTTTGTTGTTGTCATTTGTCACTTGTGAAAATGTGCTGCCACTTTTGTCCTTGCTTTCCATCTTAATGAACATTGACTGTGAGTTAACAGTTGTCTCCTGAGTGAATGGAGCTAAATATGATATATAAATGCATAATTTCTATGCCCTTCTAATACCCCTGTTTATTTGAATTTATTTCATATTCTTTAAACTTTTGTTTATCTTGCAACTAATGATTTTTCAAAGACAAAGGCTGCTGGCTTCACTGGGTCAAACGTCCTCCACCTTCCCCTGGACTGCCACCCTAAGATTGCCTTGGTTCTATCCTTCTACTATTTGAGTTTCTGTCTTAACTCACCGTCGTGCTTGAGAAAACATCGTTCTCCA
The DNA here is from genome assembly GCA_902729485.2 of Mus minutoides. NCBI lineage: Eukaryota > Metazoa > Chordata > Mammalia > Rodentia > Muridae > Mus > Mus minutoides. Next base: position 827,943 of record LR750135.1, read on the forward strand.
TCCTAGGCAGGGATTTGTCCACTTTACATAAGCAAGAGTTATCCAGGAAGAGTAAACTTCTGTTGAGGGATTTTCCCCATCAGATTGCTCGCGAGTCTGTGGGACATATTCTTCATTAATGATTGCTGAAGGACCCAGCCCACTATTGGAAATGATATCCATGGACAGAGGGTCCCAGGCTGTATCTGAAAGCAAAATGAATAAAATATGGAGAGCAGGACAGTAGGCAACATCCAGCAATGATTCCTCCTTCTAGATTACTACTTTGGTTTTGTGTGCTGACTTCCCTTCCTGATGGGCTATGACAAAAATGTCAATCACACAATTCATTTCCTCCACAAGTTGTTTTTGGTGAATATTTTATCACAGTAATAGAAATTTTAAAGGAAAGAATTTATCATGACATTCTGGCCTCCAGATCTGTGCTGGCTGATGGTACCAAACAACATACATACCTCCTTTAATTGCTCCCTTTGTATAACCCAGTTTAAATAACTGCTCTGTTAGAGGTGGCTGTTATGTTTTTGTGTTGTGTTGTTTACTAGATATTTTCTTTATTTACATTTCAAATTTTATCCCCTTTCGTCATTTGCCCTCCCTATTCCATCCCCCCAACCCTGCTCACTAACTTCCCCACTCCTGCTTCCCTGTCCTGGCATTTTCCTATACTAGGGAATCAAGCCCTCACACGGCCAAGGGCCTCTCCTCTCATTGATGTACCACAAGACTATCCTCTGCTTCATATGCAATTGAAGCCTTGAGTACTCTTGTGTACTCTTTGGTTGGTGGTTTAGTCTCTGGGAGCTTTGGGGATGCTGGTTAGTTCCTATTGTCCTCCTATGCAGTTGCAAACCCCTTCAGCTCATTGGGTCTTTTTCTAGCTCCTACATTGGGGACTCTGTGTTCAGTCCAATGGATGGCTGTGATCATCCAGTTTTGCGTGTGTCAGGCACTGGCAGAGCCTCTCAAAGACAGCTATATCAGACTCCTGTCCTCAAGTACTTGTTGGCATTCACAATAGTGTCTGTGTTTGGTAACTGTATATGGGATGAATCCCCAGGTGGGACAGTCACCTTTCCTTCAGTTTCTGCTCCAAACATTGTCTTTGTATCTCCTCCCATGGGTATTTTGATCCCCCTTCTAAGAAGGACCAGAGTATCTATACTGTGATCTTCCTTCTTCTTGCCCCTCATGTGGTTTGTGAATTGTATCTTGGGTATCCTGAACTTCTGGGCTAATATCCACTTATCAGTGAGTGCATACCATGTGTGTTCTTTTGTGATTGGGTTACCTCACTCAGGATGATACTTTTCTAGTTCCATCCACTTGCCTAAAACCTTCATGAATTCATCATTTTTCAATAGCTGAGAAGTAATGCATTGTGTAAATTTACCACATTTTCTGTATCCATTCCACTGTTAAAGGACATTTGGGTTCTTTCCAGATCCTGGCTATTATAAATAAGGCTGCTACGAACATAGTGGAGCATGTGCCCTTATTATTATATGTTGGTTCATCTTCTGGGTATATGTCCAGAAGTAGTATAGCTAGGTCCTCAGGTAGTACTGTGTCCAATTTTCTGAGGAACCAACAGTCTCATTTCCAGAGGGGTTATACCAGCTTGTAATCCCACCAGCAATGGAGGAGTATTCCTCTTTCTCCACATCCTCTCCAGCGTCTGCTGTAACCTGAATTTTTGATCTTAGCCATTCTGACTGGTGTGAGGTGGAATCTCTGGGTTGTTTTGATATGTATTTCCCTGATGACTAAGGATGTTGAACATTTCCTTAGGTGCTTCTCAGCCATTCGATATTCTTCAGTTTAGAATTCTTTATTTAGCTCTGTACCCCATTTTTAATAGAGTTATTTGGTTCTCTGGAGTCTGACTTCTTGAGTTCTTTGTATGTATTGGATATTAGCCCTCTATGAGATGTAGGGTTGGTAAAGACCGTTTTCCCAATTTGTTGGTTGCCATTTTGTCCTACTGATAGTGTCCTTTACCTTATAGAATCTTTGCAATTTTATGAGGTCCCATTTGTTTATTCTTGGTTTTAGAGCATAAGCTATTAGTGTTCAGTTCATGAAAGTTTTCCCTGTGCCCAAGTGCTCAAGGCTCTTCCCCACTTTCTTTTCTCTTAATATCAGTGTATCTGGTTTTATGTGGAGGTCCTTGATCCACTTGGACTTGAGCTTTGTACAAGGAGATAAGAATGGATCAATTTGCATTCTTCTACATGCTAACCAACTGTTGAACAAACACCATTTATTGAAAATGCTGTCTTTTTTCCACTGGATGGTTTTAGCTCCTTTGTCAAAGATCAAGTAACCATGATCAAGTATGGATTCATTTATGGTTCTTCAATTCTATTCTATTGAACTACCTGACTGTCACTGTACCAATACCAGGAAGTTTTTTTTGTTTTTGTTTTTGTTTTTTTGTTGTTGTTGTTGTTTTTTGTTTTTTTTTTTTGTTTTTTTTTTTTAATCATGATTGCTCTGTGTACAGCTTGAGGTCAGGGATGGTGATTCTCCCAGAAGTTATTCTATTGTTGAGAATAGTTTTGGCTATCCTGGGTTTTTTGTTATTCCAAATGAATTTGCAAATTGCTCTTTCTAATTCTATGAAGAATTGAGTTGGAATGTTGATGAGGATTGCATTGAATCTGTAAGTTTCTTTCAACAAGATAGCCATTTTTACTATATTAATCCTGCCCATCCATGAGCATGGGAGATCTTTCCACCTTCTGAGATCTTCGATTTCTTTCTTTAAAGACTTGAAGTTCTTGTCATATAGATCTTTCACTTGTTTAGTTAGAGTCACACCAAGATATTTTATATTATTTGTGACTATTGTGAAAGGTGTTTTTGTCCCTAATTTCATTCTCAACCTCTTTATCCTCTGAGTAGAGAAAGGCTACTGATTTGGATTAGAACCATATGCTTTGACTATTAGACATTTGACCCATAATTCATTCCCTCCTATCAATGTAGACTAATTTACCTTTCAACATAGGTGATATTTTTAAATCTGAAGATATCACAAATCAGACACATCTGAACAAGACTCATTAACCTAGAAAATAGATGAATAATTTAAAATGAGAAACAACAGCAATGGAGGAGTGTTCCTCTTTATTCACGTACTTACCAACATGTTCTGTCACCTGAGTTTTTATCTTAGCCATTGTGATCAGTGTAAGATGAAATCTCAGGGGTGTTTTGATAAGGCTTGAAAAAAACAAAAAACTACATTTTCACTACTCAGAAAAATATCTCTTTTGCATCAAATTATTACCATGTTTCATAATACTAGGAAACATAATTCTCATGCACCACAATATACCTTATTAGATAATATTTTCCCTGCTCATGACAATCACGGCCTTTTTGCCCTGATGTTTTACTGTGGATATTGTCCTTTTGATGAATAATAAAGTATGGATGACATTATATTTCTGACAAATTGAAAAATCTCTTTAGAAAGCAAATTTAGGAAGAAAATATTCTAAAGACTGTAATGGTTATCAAAATGTCTCAACACACTAATTGCAGTTGTAATCAGCATGTTATAAATGTTCCTAAATTCCGGCTAGAATAAACACTGGCAATGACACAGGGTAGGTTCACAAAAGGAGTAGTATGTGCTTCAATGATGCAGTACAGAGAGACAGACAATAGCAGCCTTCACTGTATTCCTTTTTAAATTTTAGATTGCTCCCTGAAGCTACTTTTATCCCTTCTAGTTAATTTCGATCACTTGTGCTTGCCAGCCTGTACCTGCCAAATAAAACATCCCAATGAAATGTCTCCTGTACAAAGCAGAAAGCTTGGTCTGATCTGGCAGACTTTTGTTCTGTGCCATCTCTCCAACCATGCTACCTAATTAAAGACTATAAAACCTTTACTTAGACAAGATAGGTCAGCTACATGAAAGGGGAAAGAAAAGTCAGTCCATTATCACGACCAAATTGGCTTTCAGTGGCAAAGAACCTCATCAACCTACTTTCTCTGCCACTGTCATGTCCTCCTAGGCCTTTGGCACCAGGTACCATCATTTCAGCTGCTGGCTTACTTGAGCCATAACACATCTCTTTTTAAGATCTTAAGTTCAACTGTACAAAGAGTATATAGTGTCTTCCGGAGTCTGTCTGTTTCTAACAGGCTTAATAAACACAAACTTATAGAGAAAGCAAGCCTGGAAAGGAGAATAAAGGATCTGTGACAAATGATTACATTATAATCTAGGAATAGACTGTGAATGAGATATCATGGTAGATGTGTTCTCTAGCTAATTAACTAGGAGGACACAAACAATATACTAATTTTAGATTGTCAAGATGTTTTAAGTTTGAAAGAATTGTTATTCTCTCTTCTGTTTTTAATAAATAGTTATAACACTTGTGGCAGGGTGAAAGGTAGATGTCTTTTTAATGAGGTATAAGTATTTAGTTGTATTTTTTGAGATTATAGTATAATTTTAAACAATTTCCTCTTTACTACCTGCACACCTTCCCATATATCCCTTTCCATATTCCATTCAAATCCATGGACTCTAATGTTAATAAAAGACTGTAGATAGTTGTTGCCTTGTGACATTTTGCAATATCAAGAAAGTTGTGTCTTCAACATTCTCTAATAATGTTACAGTTGCTCCATGTCCTTATGAAATTCCTGAAATAATTTTGAGCTAAGTTTTTGTTCATTGAGTCCACTTTCCTGAAAGTCCTTGAAAGTTTCCTGAAAGTCATATATATATATAATTTAAACTATTACATAACAGGGCAAAAATATTCGTACTCTATATAATAGTCTAAAACAAAACATAACAAAACAAAAACAAGTGTTAGAACGGGTTATGTCTTTGTAATTTTCTTTTTCCATCAGTCTGGTCAACCCTGCTCGCTCTGGTCTGCCCTGCTCACTCCGGTTGGTCCTGCTCACTCTGATCCTCCGGTCGGCCCCACTCACTCTGGTCCTCTGGTCGGCCCCACTTGCTCTGGCCGGACCGCTCGCTCCAGCCAGCCCTACTCCCTCTGGTCAGCCCTACTTGCTCCGGTGGGCCCTGCTTGCTCAGGCCAGCGCCCCTGCTCGCTCCAGCTGTCCCTGTTCGGCCTTGCTCGCTCCGGCCGGCCCCGCTCGCTCGCTCTGGGTCTTTTGTAATTTTTAGCCAGTAGAGGTCTCACAGAGAAACAAATATTACAGACAATTACCAAGTTTACAGGAAATCACCAATTTAATTTGTTGCTCTCAAGAATATCAGTGTAAGACACCGATAATGAAGACAATGAAGTATTTTATAGTATTGTATAATTGTGTTTTTCTAAATACAAATATTTATGCTTTTTTATAATATTTAATTGTAAAAGAATCAAAATTTTAGCAAATTTCAACTTGGAATGCCATTTTAAAATGTAGCTAAAAATTTGGAGATATTTTAAGTATTACTGTAGGTAGATGGAAGCAAAATAGTGGGAAACAGATATCTGTATATGTTCCTTCTTCCTAATTGTTGAAAATGTAATCTCTACTACATATCCCTATCTTAATACCTTAAGTAGCTTTTAAAAAGGCACACGCTTTCCTCTCCTACCCTCTCCTCCCATTCTCTACCTCATCTTAATCCTGTTGTCCATTATTCCTATTTCACCATTTAAACTATTCTTTGTCCATTGAAACTATCAGCCCTAACCCATTAGTAATTTCTTTACCTCTATGGGTATTTCAACCAAAACACACATAGCTGAATTTGAAACATAAATCCAAAAAATATGTAACTTTTGTCTTTATGGGTCTGTATTATCTCAAAAGATAATTGTGACATAATAAAAATGTCATATAGAAATCCACTACTATAGAAGTTATCTAAAATACACAATACACACACACACACACACACACACATATATATATATATATATATATATATATATATGTAATTTAAACTGAATTATTACATAACAGGGCAAATATATTCATACTGTGTATCATAGTCTAAAACAAAACATAACAAAACAAAAACAAGTGTTAGAACGGGTTATGTCTTTGTAATTTTCTTTTTCCATCAGTCTGGTCAACCCTGCTCGCTCTGGTCTGCCCCGCTCACTCCAGTTGGTCCTGCTCACTCTGATCCTCCGGTCGGCCCCACTCACTCTGGTCCTCTGGTGGGCCCCACTTGCTCTGGCCGGCCCGCTCGCTCCAGCTGGCCCTGCTCCCTCTGGTCAGCCCTACTTGCTCCGGTGGGCCCTGCTTGCTCAGGCCAGCGCCCCTCTTCGTTCTAGCTGTCCCTGTTCGGCCTTGCTCGCTCCGGCCGGCCCCGCTCGCTCGCTCCGGGTCTTTTGTAATTTTTAGCCAGTAGAGGTCTCACAGAGAAACAAATATTACAGACAATTATCAAGTTTACCGGAAATCACCAATTTAATTTGTTGCTCTCAAGAATATCAGTGTAAGACACACGGATAATGAAGACAATGAAGTGTTTTATAGTATTGTATAATTGTGTTTTTCTAAATACAAATATTTATGCTGTTTTCTAATGTTTAATTGTAAAAGAATCAAAATTTTAGCAAATTTGAACCTAGAATGCCATGTTAAAATGTAGCATAAAATATTGCCCACATAAAATATGGGGCAAACCAATTTGGGTATTCACCTGAAGATTGGTCTCTAATGGCTAGATTTTATGGTGTTTGATGCTGCCATGCATGTTCAGAGTAACCATCAGTCTTACATAGCTGAATCACAAAGTACTCTAATGAGTGGTCTGCCAAGCATGCCTATTAGTACAATAATGACACAGATGTCTTAATAGTAACCAATTATTTTCTGATAAGATTAATACCCACTCCAAAAATTGAAAGCCATACCTACCCCTGTCATCAGTTGAGGAATATGTGACTGGTCAGATTACAGCCTCTAGAGAATAACATACTATTATTATTCTACTAAATAAACATCTCCTTAAATTGAATTAGAATAGTTTATCTTTCCACCCATAGATTAATGCATATCTGGTCATCACCCAGACAAGCTTCTTTTTGAAGTATATGCTAATTAACATGGAGACTCACAGTGGTCAATGTTTCGGTAAATCTCCAGCCCAAGTATGCCCCAGCAATGAAAACACAACTCAATTAGTATGAATACATGCCGTGAGCCTAGACTGGGCAGATCTGCTACTCTACCATCTTCCTCATCTATGAGACCCCTTATAACTTGCGGTATCTCCAGGCCATGTGCTTCTGCTCTGCTTTTCTTCTTCTTTCTCCTCCTTTGCATCCTCTCCCTCTTCCATTTTCTTCTTATTCTCTCTCTCTGTCTCCACCTTCCCTTTATCTGCTCAATCATCAGCTCTCGTTCACTTTACAAACTAAGGAGGGAAGCAAGTTTACAAGAAATCACCTGAGTGCTGACTCGTTACTTATTCACAGCATCTCACTGAAGAATGGAATTAATATCAAGTATAATTAGCCCAAGGCTATCTACAACATGTCTAGGTACAAAGAGTAAGATCATATAGAATGAGACATTCATCCTAATATAAAGCTCAGATGCTATTGCAGAAGAGAGGTCATAAAGACTTTTAATAGCCGGAGGTGATGGGCAACTACAAACAACTAGACTTTTCTGGATAGGGCAAGTACACAAACAAACTCACAGTAGTTGTGTCAGCATGATCAAGTCCCCAAAAGCTGAAACCAGTGAAAACTCTGAGAGTGGAGAGTAGAGTGAATATGAGCTCTCAACCCTAGATAGGAAGCAGCAGACACTTGACAGCTACTGGGAGAGATTCGGGTCTCTTTTAGGATACAGACACCAGTAGGTTGACCATCTGCAGTTGAAATCCAAACATGTCCAAAAGTACATAGGTAACACAAATTTGACTCCTATGTAAAAACAAACAACAACAACAAAAGTAGACACAAATTTTGATAGTTTTGGTTCTGTGATCGAGATGAATATGATCAAAATACGTTCTGTAAATTTTTAAACCCTTAAATATTGAAACTTAGTATTAAATAAATCTACTCATTAATGATGAACAAATGAATTTTATGCTTTTTCTCTGAACAAACATTCCTCAGAGATAAATGAAACATAACTGACTTCATTTATGTTTAATTTTGTGTCCATAACACAAAAGAATTACATAATTTTACACTGAAAACATGACTGAAAAGACAGCACACACACACACACACACACACACACACACACACACACACACCAGAAAATTTAAGAATAGGACATTGTTACAAATAAAACATATTTTCCTGATTATGTTCAGGCTTTAGGTATAGTATAAGCTCACTTAAGAAAAATTTTAGTGGTTATTCAGGAATGCTATATTCAATGAAAGCTTCTTCCCTGCCTTCAGAGAATCTTCACTGCCCTGCTGTAATTTAGTGACTGTAATCATTCTCTATGGTCAAGTATGACTAGGAGACTTTGAATCTCTTCCTCCAGAGGATTGTCTTATCTGACATCAGAGGGAGTGTAGGTCCTTGGTCCAGTGGAGGCTCAATGCCCCAGCGTAAGGGGATCCTAGAATGGTGAGGTGGGAGTGGGTGGATGGGTGGAGGGATACCCTCTTAGTGGGAAAGGGGAGGGAGATGGGATGGGTGTTATGGAGGGAAGGCAGAGAAGGGGACAACATTTGAAGTGTAATAAAATGAAATAAACAATAAAAAATTAAAAAGTTACCCAAGATAAATGAATAAACATTTAATTTTCTTTACTTCTTTCCATAAGGCATTCCATAGTCATTGTAGTAGTTACTTTACTATTGTTTTGATAAACACCATGAGGAAAAGCAACTTAACCAAGAAAGAGTTGATTTGTTCTTACAGTTTCAGGGGAATAAGAGTGCATAATGGAGAGGCATAGCAAAAGTAGCAGACAGCAGACAACAGACAGCATGTGTTGTGACAGAACCAGGAAGTTGAGTGGTTTTGAACAGTGACAAATTCTTTTAGCAAGGCCACTTCTAAACCTCCCCAAGCAGCACCTCCAACTAGTGACCATGTGTTTAAATGCTTGAGTTTGTGGGAGCATAGTTCACATTTGAATCACCACAGTCAGTATCTGTATTTCTTCCTGGACTAAGAACTATCATGATATTTTGGTTTCCCCTGACTACTGTCCACTCACTCTCAAGGTTGACAGCTAACATCTATCTTCTTTGAAAAAAAAAAAAAAAAAAAAAAACTCAATTTTAGCTCCTCCCCCTAACTACAAAATCTGCCTAAAACAAAATTTTATTACTTCATTTAAATAGCAATTATGATATTTCTCCTTACTTCCCACATTGTAGTCAACTTTCCTTTTCCCTGTGAGGTAGAGTAACACAGTGGTCTGAGACAACTGTACCAGTGTAATTCTTACAGCAGCTTCACATTTCAGCTTTGTGTCTTTAAACATAAGAATTACATGAGAAAGCTTTCCAGAGCCTTCGTTTGTTCATACTTAAAATGACCAGATTTATTTAATTATTTTCATGGACATGAAATTCAATCAACATGGAACATCTTCAATATATAACTAGATATACTTTACAATTTATCTTACAAACATACCAAAGGCAAGGCCTATAATTTGCTTATCCCAATATTTCTAATCCAGGCATCAATGCATTATGCATAGGTTTAAAACAATCAACTTTATAGAACCACCTTAGTCCTTAGAGAATATATGAACAATTACTACTATAATTATGACTAAGATTATAACCTAGAAAGGAAAAAAAAAAACAGTGATATTAAGCTACTTAGCAGGTTTTCTAGAGGTGGAACAGGCTAATTTGCATATACCTATGACTTTCCATGCCTTGTGTCACTACTAAAATGTCTGACGAAATTAGTCAGTAAACTGAAAAATACCAAACTATACCTCAAGAAACCCATGATTTCTGCATACACTGCCATTTATTTATAAATGGCATATATACTACCATTCTTAGATTCTCTAAAAAATTTCTCTCCTTTTTATGTTTTAACTGTGTACACACAGATGATTGTTATATTTAGCAAGCAGATAATGAAAGTAGAGTTAGATTCAAAATTTACCATTCCATATGCAAGATTTACTACTTGTCAGCAAGTGACATGATTTTATAACTGAAAGTATAGATAATAGTATCTACCTTACCAAAAAATGTGGACAATAAGGTGGATGTCTATATATGATATTATGAAACAATTTCAAGTACACTAACTATATTTTATGGTGTCAAATGAACATAAGAATAATATTGAATCCTTCTTTGAATGTGTTTTTTTTATATAGTTTTAGATAAAATCATAACATCTAATGGATCGTGTTAAGTTTTAAAACTTATCTATGGCATTTGTTCTACAGGGTAGAAAATGGCACACCCCTGTTAATGATCAGTAATTCAACTAAATCATTTCCTTATGTGCATTTAAACAAGACAGTTAGGACATCCTTATTGCAGAACCTGGAAAGTCCCCTCTTGACCAAAGAAATTGGTTCCTATTAGCAACAGAACATAAGAGAAACCACTGCATGCAAAGATTTAGCACCATAATGGGTGTGAGCATTTCATATTTTAATTTGGTCAGGTTAGTATCCCGCCAAGTGTACTTTATAACTATTTAATATTTTTCTAGCCATTTGAATATAAATAAGCTTGTCAAGAGAATTTGGATAACTTTTTTATTTTTATTTTTGAAGCAAGCATGTTTGGCAGGCAGGTTTTCCCAAGATCACCCAGCTTTAATTTTAAATTTCAAAAGCCTCACATTTAATCCCTTGAGCTGGCCTGTACCTTGCACCATCTGTTCCCATGGTTTTGTTATAACAGCAAGCACCTGCAGAGTTTTGCAACATTTCAAGCTGATTGTGGACAAAAATTGAAATAATTATAATTTTCATAAAGTAAGGACTTCCATTCAGACACTACAATCCCATCTAACATGAATTTTGGAAAGCCAGTCTTACTTATAATGGGCTTCATATGGGTAAAGGTAATTTATTTCTAATTTTTTTTGTGGAAAATCAACCTTTTAAAACATATGGACAGTCATTATGGAATTCTCACACTTCAGCGACACTTAGAAGACTCTTGGATAACCCTAGTCAGTTCTTAGTAGATGGATGAGAGCTTCCTACTGAACTTTGATCAATCATCAACCATCACTCATCAGCAAAGAAAAAACATGTTTCCATTTATCTACGTATATTTTTTTTGAGGGGGGGGGGGGCGTTTGTATGTTTTGTTAGTAGTGAAACATTTATAATACTTCCTTCAAACTGTTCTTTTCTCTCAATGAAATTAAAACACATGTAACATACATAAAAAATACATAAATAGATTTGATGCTTGTCTTACTCCCAAGCCATTGAGTAGGAAGTATTCCTTATAACTGTAGCCTGAATTGAAAATTTGCAAACTAATGGATTCAAGGAAGTAGATATCTCACCAGCAAGTTGATCATCTATGGGCCATCAGAAACTCTTAGAAATGAAAATAATAATTTTCTAGCACAAAACTAAATCTGAGCATTTTGGGCAACTTCTTGAAATTTCCTTCCAAATGCCATAATAAAGACAAAAATATCAATTCATTGGAATCCACTTTAAATGACTTTTCTGCTTTTGGTCTAAGAACAAAATTTGAAATAGTAAATTATTCAGGAGCTATTATCAACTTGGTATGCTTTTTAGTGTTATTGTTGTTGTTGCTGTTGTTAAAAAGGCATCAAATTCTGTAGTATAGTATCATCTACTAAAGACATGACTGGATATATGGTAAGGAGTTACAAGAAAATTACATGCTAGATCTTGTTAAAATCAGAGTCATTCAATATTATAGACGGGGCACCTCTAAGACAATATAATACATACAAAAATATATACCATGTCTATAGTTAAAAGTCATATCTACCTTTGAGGGAAAGCCATTTAGGTCCAAAAAGAGAACTGCCAAGCTACCAGGAGCATGTGATATTATGAGGGTCTGGCACATATTACAATGCTGGTTGTACTATTAGTGACAGTGTCCATTGCTTTTGAAGTAGAGTACAGTATTATAGCAGGGGAACTCACATGTCTAAAGGATATCAGAAAACAGGAAATGGCTCAACACACTAAGCAAAAATAGGTGNTTGTTTCTAATAGCTGAGTAGTACTCCATTGTGTAAATGTACCAAATTTTTTGTATCCATTCCTCTGTTGAGGGACATCTGGGTTCTTTCCAGCTTCTGGCTATTATGAATAAGGCTGCTATGAACATAGTGGAACATGAGTCCTTATAACCAGATGGAAACTCTTCTGGATATATGCCAAGTAGAGGTATTGCTGGAGGTTTTATGTGGAAAGCTCTCATTGACTAATGGCTCTACATGTAACCCAATAATCTGAGCAACATCTTTGTCCTACTGTTTCAAGGAATATCATTAGGCCATGAAATCATCCTTCAAATTCCCCTTGCCTTTATAGAAACAATAAAATGGACTGTTATTCTATTCAAACTATATCCCCATTAGAAATCAAAGGTATTCAAATATAATTTACATAGACAATTATATTTCCTAAATATAAGCTAATGGTATGTCACACATCAATATCACTTCCAAAGCATTTATCATGCTGCCTTGTATGAACAGAAAGGCAAGAAATATTAATAAACTAGAAACCATAGATTGGAGTTCTTTTGGTTTCTTTTCCTAGCTGAGAGAGTTTGTTATAAAAGTCTCGCCTTAGTGGGAGAAGAAGTGCCTAGCCTTGCAGAGACTGGAAGTGCCAGGGTGAGGGCATACCCAAGGTGGACCTCACCTGCTCAGCAGAGAAGAGGAGGGAGGATGATGGAAGGGTTGTGGCAGGGTGTGACCACGACAGGAACGGTAAGTGAGATGTAAAGTGAAAAAAATTTTTAAAAATTAAATTAAATTAGATTTTTTTAATTGTTTACATTCTTTGGGTTTCCTCATCTTTTGAAACTGTAAGTTTCATGTGGATGCTTAATTTTGTTCAATAAGTTCCTAGAAATGTCTGAAATGACAAAACCTCTGCATATATTTCTTCAATCGTTCCTGGTACACACACACACACACACACACACACACACACACACACGGGAGGGGCTAACAATGGTGGTCTCTGAAAATACGCCTTCTCTTACAGTTTGTATGCTTTTTAAATCACTAATCACAAATAACAAAATATATGGTTTTGTTTTCTCTTTTGGTTTAGAAAAATTTTATGCAATAAGCCTATTTGCTCAGAGTGTGGGTATTTTTCCCCCATAGTTTACAAATAACCTCTTTGACTCATTTTAACTGATTTATTTAACTTTGTTACATGCTGCCACCAGGTAAACACCAGGTTGTCAAACAAACTGCCCCCATCCTTCCTGCTGTGCACCCTTTCACCCCTTGCAGCTTTATTTTAGAGCTTACTAGAACTGCTTCTGACCATCCTCAGAAAGTTGATGTGTTAAGCCTGGTAATATTCACCTCTGTAAACTCCATCAATGTCTCACCATTTGTAAGGCTCCAGATGCTCTTACATTATGTACTGTAGGACATTCATTAAGGGAGGGTTGAAGAAAGGTTATTAATAAGCACATAAGATAAAGTATGCCAGACTATCAGTTCAAAACAAAAATTCTCAGCTTCAGCAGCCTGTTGTTAGTTTAAACAATTTTAAGTCCAATTGTATCTATTTTTAGTCTATCACTGTCATAAAACACACTCCATGGAACCACAGTTTTCATACAATTCTTTGTCAATAGCTTTTGAGAAAACTTTATCATGCCATTGCTCTTTCTATGACCTACCCCTAGAACTTTTTCTTCACCTTCCTAAGACTGTTCCTATCCCTGTAGTAGGTGGTGCTAACTCTAATCATCATGCCCTTAGCTTCATCTCTCCCATTGAACATATTGATGTAATTTTACATATTTACAACAAATTACCAATGTCAAGTACTTTACACTGAAATATTTTCTAGTTAATCCCATTGGGTTGTTTTCATGTGTGCATAGCTGGTTGTTTTGCTTTGTTTTGTTTTGATTTTATCAAATTTGACTCCAATACAACCAAGAGAATTGAGGGTTTTCCTGTGGGACAAAGACATTAGCATTATTCTCCTTCATATACATGGGATAGTTACGCAACATCTTCTGTTGCTGAGGATGAAGTATTCATTTTGCGTTTGAGAAATCATTATGAATTTAGGATATAGCATCTATTCATAGAAGTTACTCAATGCTGAACTTTTGCACAATGGAGAGTGACCTCTGAATCATTCTTAAAAAATAACAACTTTAACCTCATTCTCACACAGTAGAATGTAATTCCTACCAGTGCACACTGCCCAGAGTTAGAGCATTATATGCATAAGACATTATCAATATTATATATAGATATAGATAAATATTATATATGTTACATGTTACTTTTATGGTGCTTGTTGCACGGTGTGTGGTGCATGCTGCATTTCTCATGCAACATATAACATGTCGTCTCTGTGAGTGTGTGTGTGTGTGTGTGTGTGTGTGTGTGTGTGTGTGTGTGTGTGTTTAACACTGGCCACTGAGAATTGAACAACATTATAGGGGACTCATCCCTGGAAAATATTGATTCCTCTCTCAGCAGCAATTGATTGCCTCAAACTCTTCATCTAGGGCTGAGGCCTTGTGAAATGTCCCTATCCATGCTGGTATGTCACTGTGCTGTCATTATACAGATCATGTGTAGGCAACCATTTCGTTGAAATTTCTTAAGTGTAGCTTCCCCATTATATCAAGAAGGTACTATCTTGCAATAGGCCCCTTGGTCCTGTTTCATAAAACCTTTGAACACTTTTTGATGATTTTTCCCTAAGATTTAGGTATGAAGGTATTTTTAGAAAAATACAGAAAGCTACAGTCCACACAGGCTTTGAAACATCTTTAGAAACTTTCAGTACAGTGCATGGTATTTTGGTACAGGGAACGCATGACACGTGCCTTTGTATATTTGTATTACTAAAAGCTACATGCATATTCAAGGTTTGATGTATGCACAGTTGACAAATTAAGTGAAGAGGTCATCACTTCAATTTAGACGTAAAACTTTTCTAGGCTATGATTTTAGTACCAGACGGGGCATGAGATGTGTCTTAAAATTATTTGCTAATTTGATTATTTGAATCTATTTTTTAGATCCTTCTCCTGTGTTGAGCAGGGTGCAACATATACCCTATGCTGCTCAAGTCAGCAGTCAATAGAAAGAAGCAGTCACGTCCTTACCATTGTAATAGCAACTCAATGCTAAAAGAAAAAAAAAAGTAATAGCAAATCAATGTTGCATAAGTTTGGTGTCTAATATATTTCCACCTAAATAAGGTCTACACAATGCATCTGATTGTTTTATTTTAATAACTTTCACCTGATGGTTTTATTTTAATAATTTCACTTTTGTAATATTATGGTTATGTGCTGTAAAAGGGTTATTCTCATTTTTATTGGGAAGTACTGCTTCTTAGTTATGATTTTGAAAGCAAAGATTCAGGAATGGGGCTGAAGTTATTAAAACAGAAACTCAGCTAGGAAGAGGATGCTTACATATTAGCTGAAGACTGAAGCTCACTTACTCATTCTGGAATGTGAGGATATCAAGACTTATAGGCAACTACCAAGAAAATATTAACTTGCCAAGTCATTATACATACATTTTTATTCAATCTGTTTATCACTCACATCTCATTCTCTTAAGTATTTGAGCTATTTCAAGAAATGTACAGCACACATCAAAATAAAATATAAAACTGGGGAAAAAAATACTTGATGTGACTGGCCAGGCCTTAAAAATTACCCTCTGTATTTTTGAGCAATTGTAGATCTGTGTAATAGTCTCTGCTGAAACAAACAAACAAACAAACAAAACAAACAAAAAAGACTTGATGAACTGGAAACAATTATAGTCAATGAAGTATCAAGACCTTGAGAGACAAAGGTTACATATATGCTCTCATTTGTGAATAGTAGCTCTAATTCCTTATATTTGAATAGGTAACTTCTAGGAAACAAAAAATACTTTTTAAATTAAAATACTTAAAAAAATAGCTGGATCTGAGTCTGAATTTTTTTAAAAAAAGACTGTTTGGTCCCTTGCAAATTGTACTTTTAAAACTATTTTTTAACTTTTTATTGATTCTTTGTGAGTTTCATGCCATGTACCCCATCCATACTAAACTCCCAATACCCTCATAGCTTCAAGATCTGTCCTTTGCCCTTGAAACCTCCCCACAAAAATAAAAAAGATGCATATAAGCAAACAAAAACAAAATAAAACATACAAGCATCTCATTGTGAACCTGTAGTATAGCCAGAGTCTATGGCTCTGTCCACTTTCTTCACTTGCAAATGTTCATTGCCCTGAGTCATCAGTCGGTTGTCTATTGAAATTCTAAGTCATTTTGAAGATCTTATTGTTCTGCCTCTCATGAAGCTTACTCCCTCCAACAACTTGTTTTACTAATATCACTAGCAGTTTAAATAGTCCCTTCTTTAAAACCAATAGCTGTCTTTGATCATTTTATTTTACTTAATCTTAGGCTAAGAAAAACAGTAATAATATACAATATGAATTAATTTCCTCTACTAGTGACAAGATTTGCAAATCTTACTGCTCAGTAACTTTTATGCTTTATATTAAATAAAAGGTAGAGATGGTAAATTTATTATAATTTTACACTGTCCTGAAGGCTGTATTAGACTTTTATTTACTTTTATTTGTGTTTCTTCCAAACACTATCTGGAGTCAACCTATCTAAAGCCTCCAGAAATGAAGGAACAATTGATCTTTTCAGAACAAGACTTAGAGCCTTTACTCAACTCAATGAGAAATGCTTTGGACTATGATTTAAAAAAAATGTCTCCTGAGTTCCTCCAAAAAGAAACTGGAGAGAGCATAGACTAGCAGCTTTACTGCACACCTAAAAGCTCTAGAACAAATGGAAGCAAATTCACCCAAGAGGAGTAGACGCAGGAAATAATCAAACTCGGGGGTGAAATCAACCATGTGGAAATGAAAACAACTATTCAAAGAATCAATCAAACCAGGAGCTGGTTCTTAGAGAAAATCAACAAGATAGATAAACCCTTAGCCAGACTCACTAGAAGGCACAGGGACAGCATCCTAATTAACCAAATCAGAAATGAAAAGGGAGACATAACAACAGATCCTGAGGAAATCCAAAACACCATCAGATCCTTCTAAAAAGGCTATATTCAAAAAAACTTGGAAAATCTGGATGAAATGGACAAATTTCTAGACAGATACCAAGTACCAAAGTTAAATCAGGATCAGATTAATAACCTAAACAGTCCTATATCTCCTAAAGAAATAGAAGCAGTCATTAATAGACTCCCAACCAAAAAAAGTCCAGGACCAGATGGGATTAATGCAGAGTTCTATCAGACCTTCAAAAAAGACCTAATTCCAGTTCTTCTCAAACTATTCAACAAAATAGAAACTGAAGGTATGCTACCCAATTCATTCTATGAAGCCACAATTACTCTGATACTTAAACCACATAAAGACACAACAAAGATAGAGAACTTCAGACCAATTTCCCTTATGAATATCAATGCAAAAATACTCAATAAAATCCTCACAAACTGAATCCAAGAACACATCAAAATGATCATCTATCATGACCAAGTAGGCTTCATCCCAGGGATGCAGGGATGGTTTAATATACAGAAATCCATCAACGTAATTCACTATATAAACAAACTCAAAGATAAAAACCACATGATCATCTGTTTAGATGCTGAGAAAGCATTTGACAAAATCCAACACCCATTCATGATAAAAGTCTTGGAAATATCAGGAATTCAAGGCCCATACCTAAACATAATAAAAGCAATCTACAGCAAACCTATAGCCAACATCAAACTGAGTGGAGAGAAGCTGGAAGCAATCCCACTAAAATCAGGAACTAGACAAGGCTGCCCACTTTCTCCCTACCTATTCAATATAGTACTGGAAGTCCTAGCCAGAGCAATTCGACAACAAAAGGAGGTGAAGGGGATACAAATTGGAAAGGAAGAAGTCAAAATATCACTATTTGCAGATGATATGATAGTATATATAAGTGACTCTAAAAACTCCACCAGATAACTCCTAAACCCGATAAACAGCTTCAGTGACGTAGCTGGATATAAAGTTAACTCAAACAAATCAATGGCCTGTCTCTATACAAAGGATAAATCGGCTGAGAAAGAAATTAGGGAAACAACACCCTTCACAATAGTCACAAACAATATAAAATATCTTGGTGTGACTCTAACTAAGGAAGTGAAAAATTTGAAGGATAAGAACTTCAAGTCTCTGAAGAAAGAAATTGAAGATCTCAGAAGATGGAAAATCTCCCATGCTCATGGATTGGCAGGATTAATATAGTAAAAATAGCTATCCCGCTTAAAGCAATCTACAGATTCAATGCAATCCCCATCAAAATTCCAACTCAATTCTTCAATGATTTAGAAAGGTTAATTTGCAAGTTCTTCTGGAATAACAAAAAACCTAGGATAGCAAAAACTCTTCTGAACAATAAAATAACCTGTGGTGGAATCACCATGCCTGACCTCAAGCTGTACTACAGAGCAATTATAAGAAAAATTGCATGGTAATGGTACAGCAACAGACAGGTAGATCTATGGAATAGGATTGAAGACCCAGAAATGAATCCATACACCTATGGTCAGCTGATCTTTGGCAAGGGAGCTAAAACTATCCAGTGGAAAAAGATAGCATTTTCAACAAATGGTGCTGGCACAAATGTGGGTATCTTGTAGAAAAATGGGTATTGATCCATTCTTATCTCCTTGTACTAGGGTCAAGTCTAACTGGTTTAAGGAACTCCACATAAAACCAGAGACACTGAAAATTACAGAGAAGAAAGTTGGGAAAAGCCTCGAAGATATGGGCACTGGGAGAAAATTCCTGAATAGAACATCAATGGCTTGTGCCATTAGATCAAGAATTGACCAATGGGATCTCATAAAGTTGCAAAGCTTCTGTAAGGCAAAAATGCTGTCAATAAGACAAAAGGCCACCAACAGATTAGAAAAGGATCTTTACCAATCCTAAATCAGATAGGGGACTAATAACATATATATATATATATATATCTCAAGAAGGTGGACACTAGAAAATCAAATAACCCCATTGAAAAATGGGGAACAGAACTAAACAAAGATTTCTCAACAGAGGAATACTGAATGGCTGAGAAGCATCTGAAAAATGTTCAACATCTTTAATCATCAGGGAAATGCAAATCAAAACACCATGAGATTCCACCTCACACCAGTCAGAATGGGTAAGATTGAACATTCAGGTGACAGCAGATGCTGGCATGGATGTGGAGAAAGAGGAACACTACTCTATTGTTGGTGGGATTGCAAGCTTTTACAACCACTCTGGAAATCAGTCTGGTGGTTCCTCTGAAAATTAGATATAATACTACCAGAGGATCCTGCCATACCTCTCATGGGAAAATTTCCAGAAGATGTTCCAACTGGTAATAAGGACACATGCTCCTCTATGTTCATAGCAGCCTTAATTATAATAGCCAGAAGCTGGAAAGAACCCAGGTGTCCCTCAACAGAGGAATGGATACAGAAAATGTGGTACATTTACACAACGAAGTACTATTCTGCTATTTAAAAATGAATTTATGAAATTCTTGGGCAAATGGATGTATCTGGAGGATATAATCCTTAGTGAGGTAACCCAATCACAAAAAAAGTCATTGGATATTCGCTCATTGATAAATGGATATTAGCCCAGAAACTTAGAATACTCAAGATACAATTTGCAAAACACAAGAAAATCAAGAAGGAAGACCAGCACATGGATACTTCATTCCTCCTTTGAATAGGAATCAAAATACCCATGAAAGGAGTTACAGAGACAAAGTTTAGAGTTAAGATGAAAAGATGGACCATACAGAGACTACCCGACTGGGGGATCCATCCCATAATCAGTCACTAAACTCAGACACTATTGCATAGGACACCAAGTGTTTACGGAAGGGACCCTGATATAGCTGTCTCATACAGAAGTGGATGCTCACAGTCATCTATAAGATGGAACATAGGGCCACACATTGGAGAATCTAGAGATAGAACCCCAGGAGCTGAAGGGGTCTGCAACACTACAAGAGGAACAACAATATAAACTAACCAGAACCCCCAGAACTCGTGTCTACATATGGAGCAGAAGATGGCCTAGTCGGCCATCATTGGGAGGAGAGACCCCGTGGTATTGCAATTTTTATATGCCCCAATACACGGGAATGCCAGGGCCAAAAAATGGGAGAGGTTGGGCAGGGGAGCAGGGCGGGGGGGAAGTGGAGGGAACTTTCGGGATAGCAATTGAAATGTAAATTAAGAAAATATCTAATAAAAAAATTTAAAAAACAATGAATTTATGAAATTCTTAGGCAAATGGATGGATCTGGAAGATATCATCCTGAGTGAGGTAACCTAATTACAAAAGAACTCACATAACATGTACTCACTGATAAGTGAATATTAGCCCAAAAACCTATATCACCCAAGATACAATTTGCTAAACACATGAAACTCAAGAAGAATGAAGACCAAAGTGTGGACAATTCTCCCCTTCTTAAATTAGGAACAAAGCACACATTGAAGTAGTTATAGAGATCAAGTGTGGAGCTGAGAAAAAAGGATGGACCAACCAGTGATTGCTGCAGCCAGGGTCCATCCCATAATCAGCCATCACACGCAGACTCTATTGCATATGTCAGCAAGATATTACTGAAAGGGACCTGATATAGCTTTCTCATGTGAGGCTATACCAGTGCCTGGCAAACACAGAAATGGATGCTCACAGTCAGCTATTAGATGGAACACAGGGTTCCCAAGAGAGGAGCTAGAGAAAGTACCCAAATAGCTAAAGGGGTTTCCAACCCTATAGGTGGAAGAAAAATATGAACTAACCAGAGCTCGTGTCTCTACCTGCATATGTAGCAGAAGATGGCCTAGTTGGCCATCATTGCAAAAAAAGAGCCCTTGGTCTTGCAAACTTTATATGCCCCAGTACAGGGGAACACCATGGCCAAGATGTGGGAGTGGGTGGGTAGGGGAGCAGGGTGGGGGATGGGGGAGGTTATAGGGGATTTTCAGGACAGCGCTTGAAATGTAAATGAAGAAAATATCTAATAAAAAAATACAGAGAGCATGGAATTTACCACCACCAAAAAAAAAAAAAAAAAAAAAAAGTCTCTTCTCTGTTAATATCTGCCATAGTTTCCCATTGCATGAAGAATAACACCAAATCTCTTGGCCCTGCATTCTATTCATGTGCTGGTCTGCCTTTTGACCTAATCCCATGAGCCTAATGCCATCACTCCTATCTGCATTACTCCTATCTACATCACTCCAGTCATTTTGAAATGGCATGTTTGTTTTTTCTACAGAGGGAACCTTGGTAATACTGATACAGATTCATCTGGTCCAAAATCTGGGCATGGCTGGTGCCTGTCCATTGTTCTCCTCAGCATCAGGTCGCCCACACAGGAAGACTTTCCCCTGCAGGCTAGTCTATATAAAGATCTCCTCCTCCTCCTCTAGCCCATTGCATTGCTTTAGTTCTTTAGAACACTTGTTGCCAGCTGAGGTTTCTTTGTTTTAAAAGTATTTTTGTTGGCTGTTTCTATCCATAGAATAAATGTCCCATATCTCCCCTAAAAAGTCAAATCTCCTCATTTCTTAGTAACTAATTGCTATTTATTGAGTGAATAAATGGCTGAAGGTGCTGTGCTTTCAGTTAAATTGTTTCTGATATTAGACTCATCTCTCCTATATGTTTAATCACTTCTTATGATATAAAGACTTCAACAACTTCAAATTCAAACAATTTTCACATTTTTTATCTTCTTTACATTGCTAACTTGGAGAGCAGATTTTAATAACATAATCTAAAATTAAATGTTTAATAGAATCCAAAAATATAATCCAAAAGTAAATTGTATTGAAGTAGATTATTACAATAGAATTCCATTGACTACAACTGTTTTAGAAATTTGTGTATTGTATTACAGATTGAAGATGCACAGTGAATTTACATTAAAAAATAACTGTCCTAAACCTCAGACTTGAAATATCTGTACTCAGTCAGGAACCTTACACAAATAAAATTCTTCAAATGACTATAAAACTATGTTTATAATAATAACCAAAGAAAATATATTTAAAGTATAAATTTCTTTAGTAGTCTAAACTGTTATTTTTGTCTTTATGGAAGGATCACAACTATAACTCATGCATAACAAAAGAATTTGCATTATGAGTGGTTTAATTATTCATTTAGTGACTAATGCTGGCTACACACTAATACATTTTTTAAAAAAAAGAAAACCCAGCTATTTAATCACTCTAAATGTTTCACAAATTAAGGGGCTTTTGAGGGCTACCACTTACATTCAAAGATTTTAACACAAATTTCTAATTACTGAAAATTAATAATAACATATTATACTTTTTTCATGTAGTAGAATCCATAAATCCATATGGTGGTTACTTCCCTGATTGTTATTATCAATACTAGTTAAGCGAGCCATTTATTAGATATATGAAATGAATTATAAATTTCAGTATTGTGGAAACATTACACAAATACCTTATTTGTTCTTAAATACCCAGGATTTGTGTAACAGCCCCTCTGTCTCCAACCAATATGATCACTTTTCATTGGAAAATGTTGTGATGACTTAGTATCTGTAAGCTTTCTAGTTAAGTCTTACAAATGCTCCTGCTGGATCAGAGTTTCCTTTTAGGATTTATTGAGAACAAAATATCCAGAAGTCTGAGAAAAAAAAAAAAAGATGATAAAACTGATGCTTTGTTGCTGTTGGGCTACAAACATAACTTTGGCTGTGTGTAATGCTAACAAAACCAACAGTCCTTAATTTATCTAACCTTCTGATAGTGAATGAACAAAGGTAAAAATAACAGGCTAGTTATAAACTAGTACTATGGCAATGACATTGTGAATTATTTAAAAAGGGCATATTCAATGTGACCATAGAGCCATCAATCATAATAGACATTGATGAGAAAAGAGGTTTCAGCCACTTCCTATCTGCGAGGAGAACAATTCTATCTCACAGGTAGCTATGAAGTGCCGGGTGACCTGATGTCACCTGCATTGTTGCTGTACCCTTTGAACGAAGTGAGTAGATTCTCTCAATATTAGAATCGAATGAGTAAATAAATTCGCAGTTCACTGCCACTCGGTTTCTGAGTGCACACTTCAATTTGTCTAACAATGGAGAGGACAGAAAAGCAGAAATCTCTTAAAGCACGGATGAATTTTTTATGGAATGTTCAAATCCAGCTGCAAAAGATGGGGCTTTAAATGGTAGCAGATACTATTAGAGGGAGTCCCAAGAGACGGAATCTTTTGGGCACGTTTGTGTGGATGCAGACCCTGTCTAGCAGCCATCATAGCTTTTCTTCTGAAGCTCTGCTTTCACTAAATTGTTCCACTGTGAAGTTCACACTGATCTTTCAGATGCCAAATAAAAATATTTCCTTTATCTTTAATAGGCAGCATAAGAGTAGTATTTCAATGTCACAGCATAGGAAACATTTTTAAAGTGCATGTAGGTAGCATTGCTTGAATGGTCAGCCTGTTCGAAGAATAGGTGTCTAGTTAAGGAAATCAAAGATAATAAATTTAACCCTTTTAAGGCTTTTAATTCATTAAAATAATTCCATTGCTACTGCTCATGTCAGGTTTTCGTGTCCTAAATTGACAGCATAAATGAACTGATGCTATCTAAAATTCTAAGCATCACTTTCTACACAGAACCTTCAGTAGTTTCCAAACTAAAAAGCTAAAATGTGCATCTTACTCTATAAGCATCAACTAAATACCTCAGTCTAATGGGTTAACTTTTTAATGGCCTATTCTGAACAACAACAACAACAACAACAACAACAACAACAAAAACTTGCATATTTTCTTTATAAACTGTCTGTGGAAATTAGAGGATCCAAGTAAATAGGTTTCCCTTCTTTATCTCTGTGCTCCCCTCCCCACACAAATGATTTCACTGCTCTTTTAGATCAGAAATATGAACTGTGTCTGCTTTGCATTCTGCATCCTTAACATAGTGGCTTGAAGCATGTACACTACTCATTTTTATTCACATTTGCTCAGTAATATATTCTGGAAGTCTATTCATCTCCGTGTAACCTCCAAAACCACTTTAAAAATGTGTACTACCACTTAATTGTTAATAACAGGTAAATCAAAGGTAAAAGATAACTAATTAATTTTCTAGCTCAGTTTTATTTTACTGTTACTGTTTTGAGAAAATATAACAAAACCCCATTAGTGTTTAAGGTAAGCCCATGAAACAACATAATATAATGCAAGAAAGACATTTAATAGTGTAGAGGAATGTTAAATTACTAATTAACTCCAAGTTCCTCTATAAGAAAGCATAGTAATTTACAGGATTATTGCAATATGCAGCTTGGATTGCCACGAGGGTCAGCTAGGGAGCATTTCAGTCTATTTCCCCTCCTTAGTATGGTGGTTACTGTAAAAATCTTCTCACATTAAAACGCACTGTCCTACCCACAGTTCATTGCTGCTAATTAGCAGCAGTTGAGATTTTCCTAGCAGTCATTTTTTTCCATGTAAAGCTGCCAAATGTTACCAACTGCTCAAGACTTCCCATGCACAAAGTGTCCAGCTGCCCGGCTCGTGCCACTATGTTTGCATTTCCGCTGTTTCCTGTCAACTTTAACACCTGTGTAAAGAAAATATTAATCAAATTATCTGCACCAGATTTTGTTATGAGAGGGAAAGTTAATAAAAGAGTTCTGGACTTTGGTTCAAACCCATCATCAACTGCTGAAAAACTATATTATGTGCGCGCTCAGACACGCATGCACGCATGCGTGCTCGTGCGCCCCCCCCCCCATACAGAGAGAGAGAGAGAGAGAGAGAGAGAGAGAGTCATTCACACACACCTTTTTATCTAAGTCTCCAGTTGAGACCAGTTGCTCTCTAAAACTTAAATCACCCCAATAACTGCCATGTCAAAGTCAAATGTTTTTCAGTCTATTTAAACTTTTATTTAAGCAATAAGGCATGAGAAAGTCATCTTTTAGTTTTACCTAAATATATAAGAAGACTGCCATAACTTTGATTAATAATTGATTAAATAAACCATTCCCACATCAAAGCCAGGAAGAAGAGCTGTTGGCTGAAAGGCTGGACTATCAAATAGGACTTTGTTGTCCTCGGCTTTGCTTTAGAACTACAGCATTACAGAGGGAGCAGAACATTAATTTTTGAGGTCTTAAATAATTACATGAAATAAGATTGCCTCCCTTTCTCTTTAATTAAATACTAGTAGTGTTAAAACACTATAAATTTAGAAATAATCACAGAGCCTAATCATTTATCTTCTTACTGGCTTTATAACTAATTTATATTTAACCTTCCTTGGAAACTATGACAAGAATGTATTTTTTTTTTAAAGAAATCCAAAGCAACTCTCTTACAAGTGTCTAGTACTTGGATAAAATGAAACAGGGACTTAAAATATTTTAAGAGTAAAGGATGATAAATAATTATTTGCACCATTTATATGGCTTAGAAACAAACAAACAAAAAACTTCCTTACTAATATTATGGAAGAGTTGATAAATACAGAACTCATTTGTTCAGATTTTCAATTAATGACAATGTATTATTTTCAATAAACTGGATTCCTGTTTAAGTGTATATATGTCAAAAGCAATAGTATTAATTAATAAATATATATAATCGCATAGCTAGACTTGAACAAACCAGATTGGACTCCTGTTCCTACTTGTTGCAATTATTTTCATAGATTGTAGCTAAAATAGTTCACTATTGGATTTATCCTTCCTTCATTTGTACTTAAAAAGGCAAAAGCATTGTAAAATTTACCACTGACATGAGTATGAAATTTTCTCTGTTGACAATGAATCCACTCAGCTTGTGATCAAAACTGTAGCCCTAGGGTAACACAGAACGCGTGTCAACTACGTTCTACTGTTATGTCTCACAAAAAATCCCCTCTAGGAATTCAATCACAGAATTCTAAATCTATATTTATATGGAAGTTACAAAGACTAATAGGTATGGCACATAAAAAGTGTAACAGTGTGAATTCTAGCACCATAAATTTATAATTTAAGAAATATTTTCAATGAAAAGGGGACAATGAAAATATTATTCAATAACCAATCTAGCATACCCAAGAGATAAATAAAATTAATATAGCATAACTCTCTTCCAGGATCTATCCCAATGTATTCATCCAAATTTTTAAAGAAAAGCAAAAGTACGACAGTATCAACATATGACAAATCAACTATTTTCTTCTTTCCTTCCTCTATACTATAGGTATATTTCTTCTCTGAGACATTTAGTAAACAAACTTGAGCAACTGCATTTAAGTTCTTAACAACACATATGACTTTTTTTAAAACAAGAACTAGTATTATAGTATATGTAAAAGTTATTTACGTGCATAAATTAATCTATTTGTCCAAATATCTGATTCTTTGTCAGCAATTAGAGCATTCATTTTGAAAAGGAACAACTTTGCATAGGTATGGAACTGTGCTAACCCTAAACAGCTTAGAAGCAAATGGAAGATAACAATCCCTGCTTGTCATTCTGTCTGTTAACATTCTAACTGGGAACTTCTGAATTTCTGACGGGTGTCAGATCTAGACACAGGAATGTGCATTTCCATGAACCAGTAGTGGCCACATTTGCTCTGGGGTTGTTTCTTTGTTTGTTTGTTTTTTGTTTTTGTCTGTTTTGTTTTCTCTCAGTTCTTGCATAGGAAAGAGTAGTATAGAATAAACTCTTAAAAATTGTGGCATATTTGTGGATGTCCGTGGTCTGTGTCATACTGTTGTCTCTAGTAGTCTGTGTTACCACCAAAAGCCATGTGGACGTTCGTGGTCTGTACTGCTCCAAGAGGTCATGGTGATGTCTGCAGCCTGTGCTGCCAAGGAGGGCCCTGATAGTGTTTCTGATCTGTGCTGTGGCTGCAAGCTGCATTGTTGACCATAGGTTATACTGACACTGGAGCTCATGCTGAGGAAAGTTGCCCATGCTGCTGCTGACTGTAAAAGGCAGAAGAGCTTCTGTTGTAATGGTATTGATGACTGCAGAATAAAAGCGATAGAAGGCTTCTGTAAAAAAAATTCTCCCCCCGCCCCCCCCACACCCATACACACACACCCAAACAGAGTAGACAGGAAGCCATTGAAGAGAACTCTTAAAATATGTGATAGAGATGCTAAAGTATAACTCCTCAGAGTTAATGTGTTCTGCATGGGTTGGGGTATAGGGAAGGAAGGGGCTCAAGTTTGACCAGGCTCCACTGAGTACTTGGAAAATGCAAATTTTACTTGGTATATATGTTATATCTATCTATATCTACATCTGTATCTGTATCTGTATCTATCTGTATCTGTATCTGTATCTGTATCTGTATCTGTATCTATATTCCTTGGAATATATATATATATATATATATATATATATATATATATTCTATTTCTCTATTTTCATATTGTGGGGAGGTCACAAGTAAAAGGGTTCAGACCTACAAGGACTGGAAAATGAATGTGATGGAGTGCATTATGTAAAATATCCAAATAATCAATAAAAATATTATTTTGGCAAAAAAGTAACATAGCTGACTCAAGAACTTATATTTTGTTCCTTAAAATATCACTTTAATTATGTTTTGTAGGATTTAATGTAGAATCTGTGTGTCCAATGGATTCCGGGAAGTATTAATCTGTGAAGGTAAATTAAGTTGGAAGAGAGTCACTGCTTGAGAATTGATGTCCTTAAGGACTGAATGATATTTCTTTGCAGAACAGTGCTCACAACATCATCTGCGATCACACACATTCATGGAAGCCTGAATTTGTTAAATGTTCACATGTTGGAAATCATTTGCTCTGCGGCACTATTAAAAATGTGACATATTATTATTTTATAGGCTTTGAAAGGGGATAAAAATAATTAAAAATGGCTGTGAACAAAAGTAAATCTATGTGGCACAAAGAGCCAAGGGGCAGCTGAAAATCTCCTAGTGGGTTATCAGCAATGAGAAGTGACTGTGTATTCTCTATAGGGAAAAGGCTATTAAATAATGTTTGAATATAGTCCCAGACTCACATTTGCTCAAGAAATCAACTTCAGCTTACCCTGTATTTTCTACAGTTTTCTTTTATGTAATACCAGTTACCAATAATTGTTCCAAACAAGCCAATGAGGATGCAGCTAATTTAATGTAAAATTTCGGTCCTATTGATGGTGTCCTTTCCTTTACAAAAATTTGTCAGTTTCGTGAGGTCTCATTTATTAATTGTTGAAATGACATATTACTGTCCTGTTAAGGAAGTGATCTCGTGTATCATTGCGATCCAGTCTTTTCTCTACTTCCTGAAATGTTGGGCAGCATAGAAAAGCATGGCAGCCGATGATGACAATAGCAATGATATTGCTGGTAGCTGATGTTCCCTGAGTACACTGCTATGTACTGGTCATCTTATATAGGCTGGAAGAACGAACAACCTATCAGGCATCATTTCTATTTTATTAAGATTGTACATGTGTGTGTTTATCTATATGCAGATGAAGTTAAATGATTTGATTCCTACCTACTCCATTGTGAGGACATTGAGAAAAATTAGATTATTTATCTATACTCCAACTGTTGCTACAGGTCAGGAGAGTTTCAACCTATATGTTCCTTGTCCCATATGATGCTATTTCTTCAAAATGCCTACCAAAGAGAAAAATGTGGCTTTTTGTTGAAAGTAAGACTTGATTTTATAGATGGAGAAGTCTCTGTCTGTATCATTTATAAAGATTCTTTTAATGTTTATGTGTATAAGTGTATATTGTCTGCATATACAAGTATTCATTACATACATGCAGGTGTAAGTTGAGGCCAGAGGAACATATGGAATCATCTGTAAGGGAACTATGGATATTTATGAGCTAACATATGGGTGTTAGGATTGGAAATCAGGATATCTGCAAGAATAGCAAGTTTTTATAATCTCAGAGTCATGTTTCTAACACCTTACCTAGCTGTGCTTTTAAAGAAGTAAAGCATTAAAAAAATTAAATCAACCACAAACATTTGGACTAATCTCTGTTGGAAAAGAGATTACTTGACTAAATGGTAACCAAAAGACCATGGGAAGGTATGATTCTTCTTAGACAGGAGTACAGTGACAATTGAAAAGCTTATTAAAAAAATTATCATTCTATATTGAAGTATGGTATGTTATGGTACTCTTGTCTATAATCAATTCAATTCATATTGTATATTAATATTCATATTAAAAGGAAAGTCTAATAGGTGAGTTATAGAATATTAATCTACTCATTATAAAATCAAAAAATGGCTGGAAGGGTAAGAGACCAGATGTCAGGTTGACTAAAGACTAGGACAAAATTATGATGCTAAGGTGAGATGATTATAGTGGAATTAGAATTATCTCAATTTAGGTTTAAATGGAAAGCTGGATTCTATATCCACCAGAAAGATAATTGGGAGTGTATGAGAGGAAATGGTGAAAAAAAGAGAGGTGATGAAGGTGAAGAGAGAAAGAGAAAGTAAAGGTCATGATGAAAGTACTGTAGAGTTGTATTTTGTTTCATTGCATAAACAAGAAAAATATCATAAGCAACAGAAATCAATGCATCTCTGCACCATCAGAACCCAGTTCTTCCAACACATCAAGCCTTGGATGATCTACAATGCCTGAAAAGCAAGATAATGACTTAAAATCCCATTTCATGTATATTATAGAGGCCTTTAAGGAGGATATAAATAACTTCCTTAAAGAAATACAGGAAAACACAATCAAGCAGGTGAAGAAACTGAACAAAACCGTCCAAGAACTAAAAGTAAAAATAGAAAAAAATTAAGAAAACACAAATGCAGGCAACCATGCAGATGAACAACTTAGGAAAGAGACAAAGAGCTTCAGATACAAGCATCACCAAGAGAATACAAGAGATAGAAAAGACAGTCTCATGCATAGAAGATACCATAGAAGATATTGACACATCGGACATGACAAGGGAGACCACTATCTATTTTATGTAGTAATGGAAGTTCTAGCTAGAGTAATAAGACAATAAAAGGAGATCAAGGGCATACAAATTGGAAAAGAAGAAGTTAATGTATCACTATTTGCAGCTGATATGATAGTATACATAAGGGACCCTAAAATTACATCAGAGAACTCCTATAGACAATAAACAACTTCCACAAAATGGATGGGTATAAAATTAACTCAAACAAATCAGTAGCCTTCCATTATACAAATGATAAACAGGCTGAGAAAAAAAATCATAAAACAAAACCTGTCACAATAGCCACAAATAGTATAATATATTTTGGTGTAACTCTTATGAAACAAGTGAAACATTTGTATGACAAGAACTTCAAATTCCTAATAAAAGAAATCAAAGAAGACCACAAAATATAGAAGGATCTCTCATGGATTAGTAGTATTAACATAATGAAGATGGCCATTTTACTAAAAGCAATTTACAGATTCAATGCAATCCCCATCAAAATTCCAACAGAATTGTTCACAGAGAAAGAAAGAGCAATTCTTATCTTCATAGGGAAAAAAAATCTCCACAACAAAAGATCTTCTGGGGGAAAATCACCATCCACAATCTCAAGCTATACTACAGAGCAATGGTGATAAAAAAAAACCACATGGTATTGGTACAGAGAAAGACAGATCAATCAATGGAATAGAATGGAAGACCCAGAAGTAAAATCATACACCTATGGACACTTGATCTTTGATAAAGAAGCCAAAACACAGAGTGGGGGGGGGGAGCATCTTTCATAAATGGTGCTGGTTTAGCTGGTGGTCTGTATGTAGAAGAATGAAAATAGATTCTTGTTTACAACTTTTCACAAAGCTCAATCTCAAGTGGATCAAGGACCCCAACATAAAACTGGTACACTGAATCTAATAAAAGAGAAAGTGGGAAAGAGCCTTGAACTCATAGGCACAGGGGAAAATTTCCTGAACAGAACACCAAAATCTTAGGCTTTAAGATCAACAATTCATAAATGGAATCTCAGGAAAATGAAAAGCTTCTGTAAGGGAAAAGAAAATAGGACAAATTGGTAACCTACAGCTTGGGAAAATATCTGCACTAACCCTAAATCCCATAGAGGGCAAATACATAAAATATATAAAGAACTCAAAAAATTAGCCTCCACAAAACCAAATATGAATGAAGTACAGAGCTAAAGAGAAAATTCACAAGAGCAGAAGTTCAAATGGCCCAGAATCACTTCAGGAAATGTTCAGAGTCCTTAGTCTCCAGGGAAATGCCATCAAAATGAAACTGAGATTCCTACTTAAACCAACCAGAAAGGGTAAGATCAAAAACTCAAGTGACAGCACATGCTTGCAAGGATGTGGGGAAAGAGGAACATTCTGCCATTGATGATGGGGTTGCAAACTGGTACAACCACTGTGGAAATCAATCTGGCAGTGCCTCAGAAAATTGGAAATAGTTCTCCTTGAATACCCAGCTATACCGCTCTTAGGCATATACCCAAAAGATGCTCACAAGGACATTATACTCATAGCAGACTTATTTATAGTTGCCAGAAGCTGGAAACAACCCAGATGTTCCTCAACCAAAGAATGGATACAGAAAATGTGGTTTATTTACATAATGAAATACTACTCAACTATTAAAAGTGAGGACATTATATATTTTGCAGGCAAATGGATGGAACTAGAAAATATCATCTTGGGTGAGGTAACTAAGACTCAAAGGGTATGCTGAAGAAGCTGAAGGGAAAGGCGATCTCATAGGAATACCAGACGTCTCAAATAACCTAGACCCCAGGAAACTTCCTGAAACTGAGCCAACAATCGGGAGGGCACAGGGTCTAGTCTGAGGCATCAGACACATATATAGCAGAGGTTTGACTTGTATGGTCTCAGTGGGTCTTACAGGCCATGAAACAGCTTACAGACTATAAAGCTTAACAAGAAGGAAGGTCAAAGTGTGGATGCTTCAATACCACTTAGAAGGGCAAACAAAATCATCATGGGAGGAAAAGGGAGGGAGAGACCTGGGTGGGGGAGTGGAGAAGTTGGGCAAATGGGGATGGGTAGGAGGAGGTATGGAAAGAGACAGAAGAGAAGTTCAGAGAGTCAAGAGAATGAATAGAAAAATGTAGAATTAGGGAGTGGGGAATGGGGTGAATCATTAGAAAGTACCTGATGCCAGTGAAGTGAGAGAATCCCAGGACCCAATGGGAATGATATTAGCTAAAATACCCAACAGAAGGTAGTTAAAACCTGAAGAGACCACCTCCAGTAGATAGACATGACCTGACCACCAGTTGAGGGATGGGGCCATTGACTCATCTCAAAATCTTTAGCCCAGGATTGTTTCTGTCTAAAGGAAATGTATAGACAAAAAAAAAAAAAAAAAAAAAAAAAAAAAAAAAAAAAAAAAAAAAAAAAAAAAAAAAAAAAAAAAAAAAAAAAAAAAAAAAAAAAAAAAAAAAAAAAAGATGGAGCAAAGACTGAAGGAAAGGGCATCCAGAGACTGCCCAATCTTGGGATCCATCCCATCAGCAGACACCAAACCTTGGTGATATTGCTGATGTCCAGAAGTGTTTGCAAACAGGAGCCTGGCATAGCTGTCTTCTGTGGGACTCTGTGGGCACCTGAGGAAGACAGATGCAGATACTCACAGCCAACCATTGGACTGAGTTCAGGAACCCCAATGGAATAGTTAGAAGAAGGATTGAAGAAGCTGAAGGGGTTTACAACCCTATAGGAAGAAAAACAATATCAACTAACCGGACCCTTCAGAGCTCCCAGGGCCTAAACCATCAGCCACAGGGTATACATAGGTAGATCCACAGCTCCTGTTACATATGTAGCAGAGGACTGCTTTATCTGGCATAAATAGAAGTGGAGGCATTGGTTCTGTGGAGCCATGTTGCCCTAGCAAAGGGGAATGCTAGTGGGGTGAGGCAAGATTAGGTAGGTAGTTTGGAAACACCTTCTTAGAGGCAAAGGGATGATGGGGTTGAGGGTTTGTGGAGAGGAGACTGGGTTAGGAAACAACATTTGAAATGTAAATGAATAAAATAATTAATAATAAAAAGAGTAATACATATTTATCAAGGAGAAGCAGAAAGATAAAACAGAGAAGAGAGGAGGCTAAGTGTCAATGGACTAGAGGCTCAAATGATGTGCTAGCAGCTACCAGAAAACTGGGGGAGTCAAGGGGAGGGAAGAAATTCTTCAAGATGCTGTGAAGGAAATAGGACCCTGACAATTCTTTGACTTGAGTATGGGAAAACTAATCCTACACTTCTAGCCTCTTTGCCCAGAGGCAATGTCAGCAATGGATTCCCCACATATTGAAGAACTACAATGTGCCTATAGTAGCACCTACTGGCTGGGCATCTTTCTCTGAAATAAAACAACACAACAACAACAACAACAACAACAATAAAAATGATGTCTAGATAACACTAATCAAAATCCCCTGCTGGTTCTCAGCAGGACAAATAGATTCTGGGCATGCATGTGTACAGAAGATGCCATTAACATTTTGCATTTTCTACTTTACCCTTAATACTTACTCTAGTCCAGAAGTATTTACGATATCTTACGTGTGTCTCCATATTAAGTTACTGCTAAAGATTTTAAATGACCGAGCAAAGAAAAATATCTGAAATTATTTAACATTTTTGATATCAAAAAAGTGTGCTGCACACATTGATCTTTAAAATTGAAAATCACAGCTGGGAATATAGCTCAGTGGGAAAGTATGTACCTAACATGTGTGAGGCCCCTAAGTTCAACTCTCAGCATCACAGACATGCATACAAAGAAATAAAAGCCTAACGTATTTTAGAGTTTTAAAATGTGTGCAATGCAATAACATAGAAACAAATATGATCTTATCTAACCAGCTCTGGATAGTTCATAGCATCACATATGTATTTTGTATGATATGTATAGAGTTGACAATGAATTAGTTTTACCAATCCAATGGTGATTTATAGGTCATTAAATTGAGTACTAAATGTTAATGTATTATGATGATATCAAGATTTTAACAAAGATTTTTTAACTTTAATCTCTATTCCTCAACCAAAATATGGTAACATTTGAAATGGTGTACTTGGACACATAAATTTACCATTGAGTAATTACATTTTCCATGAAGTTACAGTAACATTCCTGGGTACAAATTACATGCCTAAAGTTCTAGTGTAAGCTCCCTGGTGAAACCAAGAGTATGGCCCAGATCCTCTCATACCTGTTCTAAGATCTACCACAAGTACTAAGATGTTTTCCTTCTAAGTCTTGGCACCAGCTAACTCCTTAAACAGCTAATGGAAATGGGAAAAAAAATAATAATAATAACAACAACAACAACAACAACAAATGGAAGTGATGGTATTCAGTTGAAAACTGATCTAAGTCAAACTGGTTATCCTCAAAATTACAAGCTTAAAGATACTCTGAACAAATGCCAACCATGAGTTTTTAAATATTTACCTTACTTTCCCGAAAACAAATAATACATTATCTCATGATTTTGTAACCCTACTACATAATTTTTATGAAAAACTATCTCTTTTCATGTGGAATGGAACCTTGTTTCAACTACAAATCTCCATGGCTTGGTCTATTTAGAATTGTTAACAATTTAAGATAGAAGCAAGCAAATTGTCATCAAAAGAAGAAAAGATATACAAAATGTAGTACATAAAACAATGGAACACAGTTAAGACTCTAAAAAGAAAGAAGCCTTCATTTAAAACAGTGTTGTGAGCTGGAGGCCATTATGCTAAGTGCAATAATCCAGAAGAAGGAAAATAAATAGGGCATGTCCATTCAGACCAAAGGTCAAAATCATTGAGACTGACAGTTCAGTTCTGGTGACTAAGACCTAGAGGGAAAGAACTGGAGAAGCTATTGCTCAAAGAATGTCAATTTCTCATAGAGGGGATAAATAAAATCACAAAATTTAAGTTTCATCATAGTGACTATAGTTACTAACAATATAATGCATGCTTGAAAATTACCAAGAGAATAAATTTAACTGAGTGTATGAGATAGTAGATATGTTAATTACCTTAAACTAGACATTTTGATTGGAATCTGGTATAACTAAAATTATCTTTTATCAAATAGGAAATAATGTACATTGTCCCACTATAAATGTTCACAAGTGGCTATGTTTGAAATAAACAGGATTATTACATATGGGAATGAGAAAGGTCAGAGCCTTGCCTCTCCGGCTTTGCACTGTTGAGTATGAAAAAGAGACAGCAACCATAGGTCACTAGGCAACGGACCCCAAAACTCAGACATTTGATACATTGTGTTTTAAAAGTAGGCCTTGTTTTTCAGCTTCCTCAGCAGTTCTATGTGAAGATTGGTAAATCAGTTTTTACTTGTTTTATTAATAAAACATAATTTTTATGAAAAACTATCTCTTTTTATAGTAAAATATATAGCTCTTTTACTTCTCAACCAAAATAAGTCTACAAAACTATAAATGAAAATATATAATTTATTTCTCAAATTAATAACATATGACTTTTTAACATATAAAAAATTTAAATTTAGATTTTGTCAATTGTATTGTGATGAGGGTTCAGTCTGTAACCCAGTTTGGCTTTCAACTCAAAATCCTCTTGTTCCCAAGTGTTGACCTTATATATAACTAACAATAATCACCTGATTTTTTAGATATTTTGGTACTAAGTATGTCTCCTAATGACTGGGACTTGGTTATAAAATAATATTTTATTTCAGTTTCACTACTAATTCAAGTATATTTTAATACACCTTTAAAACATCTTATTTGCATTAAATATCTTATATGCCTAAATGGCCATAGTTCATTTTGTTTATATATATTGAAAGAGAAAGACCCAGTTTTGAAAGCCATAACTCAGATATACTACATCATCTATAAAATGGACATTTTTATTTTGTTCTGTTTTTATTGAAAATATTTTTCCTATAATATATTCTGATTATTATTCCCCTCCCCTAACTACTCCAGATTATCCTCACTTTCCAATCTACTCAATTCTACATTCTCTCTCTCTCTCTCTTTCTCTCTCATTGGAAAACAAACAACCATTTAACATCATCATCACCATAATCAAGTAACATAATCATAGGTTACATTAAAAACAAACAAACCAGAAATAAGATAAAACAAAGAAGCATACAGAAAAAAACAAGCCAAAGAAAAAGTACAAGAAACAAATACACATACTGAAACACACATATTCACAAACACAGAAAACCCATGAAAACAAACTTGCAAACCATAATATATAAACAAAAGATCTGTAGGGTATTAATAATTAAATAAATAAATAAAGAAATAATTGGCCTGATAAAGCACTTGGAGAAAACAAAACAAAAAAATAATACAAAAATGAAACAACTCCCTATCATTGAGTTTATTTCGTATTAGCCATACACTGTTGGGCTGAAAAATGCAAAAAATTAATATACAGAAGATCTTTATATTCTGTTGAGAGCTTCCTAAGTATTGTGCATGATCATGTTTCTGGATTTGCAACAATTTGATTTCTCAATCTTGTGATAGAGAGTGACGTTTTTGAGAAAGCAAAAACTCAAAATGTAAGGAAAGGCAAAAACACAGTCTAACCTCAATGAAGGAAAAGTAAAAGTGAGGGATGACTAATTCTACAAAACTAGAATTCACCTTTAATTGTCAAATCACTTTACCTAGTAGTTACAACTTAAATAACCAAATAAATACTTAGGGGCAGCAGACCACAGTGACTTTTACATGATTCCGATTTCAAAAATTCCATTCTCTTTAATTCCTTCAATCTGTGCTTTTTTTCTGCACAGAACAAAGTAATTAATATTTCTATGGTCAAGATTAATTTTTCCAGCCAACTAGAACTGGAAGGAAAAAACCCATGTTTTACTTCTTGTGTGACCTTGAACAAACCACCTCATCCTCTGTGGATTAAGTCCCATCCCTTCTAATGTGAACTTCTCTGAGGTGTCCCATCCTTCACACTCATTGACAGTGCATTTCTTTTTTTTTCCATTTTTATTAGATATTTTCTTCATTTACATTTCAAATGCTATCCTGACAGTCTCCTATACCCTCCTCTACCCCACGTCCTTCTCCCCTACCCACCCACTCCCACTTCTTGGCCCTGGCATTTCTCTGTATTGGGGCATATAAAGTTTGCAAGACAAAGGGGCCTCTCTTCCCAATGATGGAGGACTAGGCCATCTTCTGCTACATATGCAGGTAGAGACATGAGCTCTGGGGGTACTGGTTAGTTCATATTGTTGTTCAACCTATAGGGTTGGAGACCCCTTCAGCTTAGGAACTTTCTCTAGCTCCTCCATTAGGAACCCTATGTTCCATCCAATAGCTGACTGTGAGCGTCCACTTCTGTGTTTGCCAGGCACTGGCATAGCCTCACACGAGACAGCTATATCAGGGCCCTTTCAGCAAAATCTTGCTGGTGTATGCAACAGTGTCTGCATTTGGTGGCTGATTTGGGGATAGATCCCTGGCTGCAGCAGTCACTGGTTGGTCCATCTTTTTGTCTCAGCTCCACACTTGATCTCTGAAACTCCTTCCATGTTTGTTTTGTTCCTAATTCTAAGAAGGGGCAAAGTGTCTACATTTTAGGCTTCGTTCTTCTTGAGTTTCATGGGTTTCGCAAATTGTATCTTGGGTATTCTAAGTTTCTGGGCTAATATCTACCTATCAGTGAGTACATGTTATGTGAGGTTTTTTTTTTGTGATTGGGTTACCTCACTCAGGATGATACCCTCCAGATCTATCCATTTGCCTAGTAATTTCATAAATTCATTGTTTTTAATAGCTGAGTAGTATTCTATTGTGTATATGACAGTGCATTTCTAATTCTTCATTTCTTCCTGGCTTGCTTGGCACTTTGTTGCCATGCCATCAAAGACTTCACACATTTTCTAAATCCATCACAGAGCATCAATGAGTCATTAATAAAACTTCTAAGAGAAAGTAAAGCACTTTTCATTGTATATTTGTTATATCAACCATTTATTATTGGATTCCTTGCCAATAAATGGATGGTTGGCATACATATATTGATAGTATACAAATAAAATGACACAAAGGCAGCTTGTAAATATCATTAATTGACAATGTAGATATAATTTTTAAATAACCATGTCTCACATATTATGTGTAGAGGTATGATATTGTTAGAATTTATAACAAAATGGAGCACAGTAAGTTTAACCCACTCAGATTATGATATAGAGATCCTTGAACAGATTTTTCCTTAAATTATGAAAGCATCATAAAGTTTCTGTGTGCATATACATGTAGACTTCTATACACATAAAATAAAAATTTTAGAAAAATAGCAAGAACATGTATAAATAATGTTCCTTTCCACTATTTGTTTTTGTCTTATTTTGATTTTCAACATTAAACACATCACTACTTAATTAAAGACTAAAAAAAGGAAAAGGAATATTTATAAGCTTATATAAATTTATGCACATTTATTTCATGGTACTTTTTGCCTGTTTCCCTTCTAAAATTATGTGTGTATATGTATATATGTATGAATGAATACATGTATGTATGTGTTTACTTCTTATGTTCACAGAGCAATGGTTGTGTCTCAGGTTTCTTTGGCCAAAGCTTAATCATTAGCATATGTCACTAAATATTCATAACACCCTTCACAACAGCCACAAATAATATAAAGTATCTTGATATAACTCTAAACAAGCAAGTGACAGATCTATATGACAAGAACTTCAAGTCCCTAAAGAAAGAAATTGAAGAAGACCTCAGAAGATAGAAAGATCTCCCATGCTGATGGATTGGTAGGATAAACAGTAAAAATAGCCATCTTACCAAAAGCAATCTACAGATTCAATGCAATCCCCATCAAAGTTCCAACACAACTCTTCACAGACATATAAAGAGCAATTCTCAATGTCATATAGAAAAAAGAAAAACCCAGGAGAGTGACAACAATTGTTCCATTTCTCTTAAATGGGAGAACAATGTATGTTTTCCTTGATGTTGATTGTAGTTAGTAAATGTGCCTACCTCAGAGAGATCTGAAGAGCTCCTTGACTATCCATTTCCTTCTGTTGCTCTTGGTCAGGGCCAGGCATGCCTCTATTCTCTTCAGCCTTATTTGAAAGCCTCCTATCCCTTTCTAATGTTGACATACTTTATTCATTATCATTCATTCATATTGTGAGTGTTTCCCAATATCAGTTAGATACTCTCCA
The DNA here is from genome assembly GCA_902729485.2 of Mus minutoides. Taxonomy (NCBI): domain Eukaryota; kingdom Metazoa; phylum Chordata; class Mammalia; order Rodentia; family Muridae; genus Mus; species Mus minutoides. The sequence goes on from LR750135.1 coordinate 867,361, forward strand.
TATTGGTGTTGAACAGTATCTTTGTTTTGTCTGTAGTGTTTAATTTAAAACCCAAGCACATAATTGCAACTAACATTTTTAATAATAGAGATTGTCTTATACTGAGGTGATGGAAATTCACAGTATTCTAAAATTCTCATAGCAGTAACAAAAGTGACAATGAAGACCTCTGTCATGAAAGATGGAGAATCCCAGTGCTGGTTTAGATCACAGCCGGGGTCAAGGAAAACCTGAACGTCTCCCTGCACTGTAAGGACAGGCGTTTTACAGAAAAATTATTTCATGGTGCATTTGCAAAGAAGGGAAGATGTATTATTTATCAGCTCTCCAAATTACAGCAAATGGGCTTAAATTTATTAATTGACTTTATCAATTTTACTTTGAAAAAGTAAATAAGTAAAGTAGAATAAATGAGCCATAGAGTTCTAGCCTGCTGGATATTTTAAGGCAAACTGGAAATTAATGAGGTGATTAAGAAAAAAATGATGAAAGGAGGGAAAGAGAAGCCTCCAATACTTTATCTGGGTGAGTACAACTGTAAACTGTTTTTATTCTGCTAAATAAAGTCAGGACTTTGCTCCAACACACACCCACCTCTACCTAGTAGGGGCTCTGTGACTGACAGTCTTGGTCTCCTAGTGGACCTTCCTCTAACACATTTCTCAGCAGGCTCTGCACAGGAGAGGCTCTGCAGGATTTGTTCCTGCTGAGGATCCCACATTCACTCTTTTCCTCCTTCTTTCCACTGTTGCTATGCTGAATGTGCATGGAGCAAAATAAGCCAGAATAGCAGTGACACATCTCAGGAAGCACCAGGCCACAATTAAAGTGGCAGAGATGTCATTGTCAATCAATACAATTTTATTCTTTGTAGCAAGTCTAACATAGTTTATTGGAACAAGCATCCGATGGTGCTACTAGTCAATTAAGACCAGAGATACAAATCCAGGCATTTTATAAATAATCCCAGGCACAGACATAGGGCTGCCAAGTTACCTGTCTCTCTACTTCCAAAAAGAATACTTTCTTTTTTTTTTTTTTTTTAACACACACACACACACACACACACACACACACACACACACACACACAGCCTCTACTTGGGCAAATAATGGTAAAACAGTTATGACAGCTTCTCTTTTAAATATATATTGTTATCTTGATGGAGATTATTACTTTTATCTTAAAAGAAAAACAAAATAAAATAAACGCAAATTGTTACCCAGCAGAGGTGTGAACAGTGTGCTATATTAAGCATCGGTTTAATCATTTCTCAGCCCTATGACTAAGCTCAAGTGAAGAATGAGTTTAGCCCTCCCTCATGCTGCAAGGCTCAACACAAAATAAAGCACAGGCTGGCTAATGTGGATCTGATATAGCTGTTTTCACCAGAAGGTCAAATACTCTGAATCTGCTATTAGAGCCAAGTTTCAGAACAAATGCATGGGAAAGCAGGGGAAACTAAAACTGTAGAGTGAGCTATAAATACTCATAAATACATGAAAATGTCTAGTTCATTATGCTCCTGTTTTGTCCTTTCTCCTAAAGTAAAAAAAGCACCACAACTTCATTTTCAAAGAAATTCATTGTACGTTAGGGAGCAAGCCACATGAAGCCAAAGCATCGCCAGTTCTCAGCAGGTCAAACAGGTGCTGATTGTAGATTTGAACTTAGCTCATCCTGTGCAGGTTCATAGTTGAGCACTAATCCATGAATGTAGGGTGTGTACGCGTGTGTGTGTGTGTGTGTGTGTGTGTGTGTGTGTGTGTGTGTGTGCGTGAGCGTGTGTGTGCATGTGTATGTGTGTGTACAGGTGCATATATGCGCATGTATATGTATACCTGTGTGTTTCTACATTTAAATATTGTCATTATTGCAAGAAGCTATAGCACCCCTGAAATATAACACCAAAGTTGATAGAAACTCTCCTGTATTTCTGAGCTCATAAAGTTATCTATGAAGCACAAACTAGCTTATAAGTAACAATGATTCTTATTGTTACTTATAAGTGCTTCATGCAGATCCTGGACAATCAGGACAAACAAACTTTTACAAAATTCTCACCTAAATCTCTTGCTTTTAATATTTTAAACATTTATTTCATTTGTTTTTCTGGTAATTTCATATGCTGGCATAATATTTACATGATTCTATTCCATCCTTTTTCTATTCCAACTTCTTCTGTATTCCTGACTACATCTCAAATTTTTGACCTCTTCTTCTAGAATTCTGATTGCAACACATATATCACATGAATACACACACACACTCATACATACACACACAAGTCTATATACATACCTGCTGAGTTCATTTAGTATTATCCCAATGTGTATACATTTAGAAAAGAGATCTTGGGTTTAGATTCTTATTCCCCAGGAATACGGATTCTCTCACTCATAATAGCCATTAATTGGCCAGTGTCTCATCTAGAAACGATGCCTTGTAAGATTATCCCATCCACCGTGGGATGTCTGCTTTCATTGTTGTCATTTTGTAATTGTGTCATGGTTTTGTTTAGGTGACTGTACTATTAAGACTTCATGGGTGTGGCTCCTTGTCATCTATATTAGACACTACATTTCTACAGATGTCCTGATTCTCTGGCCTTAATCTCTCTTCTGTGATGTTTTCTGAGTCATAGGTGTGACCGTCACATTGTAGATGTATCAGTTAGGAATGGAAATCCACAGCCCATTGTGTTTCCATTTAAACCAGTTGTGAATTCTTGTGATTGCTTCTGTCTACTGAAAAAAAGAAACCTCTTTTATTTTACTTAAAAGGTTCTATTAATAAAGTTCAGCAGAAAATTTAATAAGAAGGTTCTTATATTATTTGCTCATTCATTTATTTATTTATGTATTTAATGTTTATATGAATACACTGTTGCTGTCTTCAGACACACCAGAGAGGACATCAGATCCTATTACAGCTGGCTATGAGCCATCATGTGGTTGCTGAGAATTGAACTCAGGACTTCTAGAAGAGGAGTCAGTGCTTTTCAATGCTGAGCCATCTCTCCAGCCCCAAGAAGAAGTTTTTTGATGAGGGGTTAGAGTTAAACTAATCTGTGGATATAAGACCATTATATAGAATTCTGTTGGTCATTATAAAATTCTAGGAAATTAGAAGTATTAGACTCTTCTCTAGGGTTCATAGCCTTATGAACTATGTTGACTAGGTGAACAGTGACAGGAAATAATTCTCCCTTACTGGCCTGGACTTAAGTCCAATTCAGTGGCTGTTGGGTACCCAAAATACAAAAGTGCCATTATTGCATGCTTGTATCTATCTTGCCATGTTGTTTAGTGTTGTGGTGCATAGTTTTTACAACTGTGTAGGACTTTTCATTGCTTTTCTCCCTTGGCAGCTTGCATATACCTGTAGCATGGTACTTTAATAATAATTCAAACACAAACTTCTATTTCTTTCATGATAGAGTAGTGCATGGCTGTTTTTAAGCCAGTTGTATTAAAATATATTATCTAGTATAAAAATGAACAATTTTCTATGACTTAAAGATGTTTGAATTGAAATGAAAATTTAAAGAAATGTACTAGGCGTGCCACATAAAGCTTTGTCACTTGGTGTGCTCTGGAGACTGATGACAATTGAAATGTAGGAGCTTATGAAACAGAAGACTCTAAAGCCCTTTACTAAATAACAACTTGAATCTACAGCTTTACTAAATAACAACTTGAATCTACAGCTTTACTAAATAACAACTTGAATAATGAACCTCATTCTTCCTTTCAAGATCATGTTCTTAATATGTGAAAAAATAGCTATAAAATATTTTTTAAAAAGAAAAAGAAAGAAAAAAACTATAACATTTGAGTAAAAGGGGTAAAGAATACCTAATATGTTGGCAGAAAATTACCTGGACTTAACATCCAGATAATTATGTGGGTGCTACTTAAGTTCATTCAAGGCACTGTCCGCGACACCTGCTCCAAAAAATCATGTGTATTCTAAATCCTGTCTATATTTATCTTAATTATATGAGCTAGAATCCAAGATATTCAGGACTTAATAAGTCCCATGACTTGAAATTTCCCAATTTTCCTCTACAGTGACATTTCAGCTCACTAAACCAACAGTTTCATTTTGTTTCAATCCTGTCTGATAATGCAATATATAACTAAAAGTGAAAACTTTTTTTTAACCTCCACTTCTTAAAATTCCCTGGCCCAGGGATAACCAAAACACATAAAATTCAAAATAAAATTTAAATTAATTTTTACACTATAAAATAATTCAGGTTCCTGGTTGTTTTATTCCTAAAGGATTTTACAGTATTGAGAAATAACACAGGATACTTTGCTGATATGCAGGTTATATCTTTCTTCCACAGAAGGTGCCTTTTCAGGTCAGCCTGGAAGCCCATTGCCATGGCAATGTGCAGGGCTGCCTAGGAAGCTACCTGAGCTCATACCTGTCCTTGTACAACAAAGATTGTTAATCTCCAGGTCTCCAGATCTGGCTCTTTTGAAGAGCTGTAAATACACCTACTGTGTTAGCCTTTCCTAAGATATTTTGAAAGAAGTCCTACCCACGGTGTTCTAGCAGATCAAACAGCCAGAGCTGATGAAGCCCGAGTGTGGAGTTTACCCTCCTGCCACTCAGGAACATCCTACTGGAAAGCTTTGCTGCCTCTTAAAAGACTAATTTTTTAAAGCAATGTGTATCTGTCTGTAAATATATTACATGTAATATTGATTCATCAAAATAATTTCATCCTTCATGTCACATATTTTATGGTCCATTTTGAAATCAAATCTGAATTTCATTTTCAAATAAATGACATCACCAAAACTGTTTTTGTAATTTCAAGGATTTTGGTTTCTGAATACCTATTCTAAGAATAAGACAGAAGAAGCCAAGCTATTGGTGGTTTCTTTTTATTTTGTTCAAAGTTATCAAGGCATGTCACAGATTGAAAAGAGATTTTTAACTTCAAAATGCCACTAAAGAGCACACCTTGCTCCTACCTCAATACATATGTCAGCATTTCTAGGGTTTTTGTACAGTATAATTTCTTGATGCTATGCATTTAGCCATTCCTAGGGACCTCCAAAACAGGACAATGCAAATATCCACTTAGCTTCATTACCTTCACAAGTCAATGAAGGAATGACTGTGCTGGAAGTCTGAACTCTCCTATGAGTCTGTTGATTTTGTCCTTACTTTACAACTTAAATTTATTTATTTAAATAAGCAAAGAATGGTGTCCTTTAAAAGTGCAGAGATCAGAAAACTATGGAAAAGAAATGTCTATAATAATATCCTACAGTAGGTTAGCATGAGAAGAAAAATAAACTAAATGTGACTGTCCATTCCAGAAGTGATCAGATTAAGGATGAAATGTTTAGAATTATTTAAGAAATTGTCTCTACTGTGCTGTAACTAGTAAATAACCAGTTGAGTTTGAAGGGGCTGCTTTATAAAATTTGTCATTGGCATACATATTAAACAGCATCTAATCATTTGATTTTCTCAGATGTTTACAGCTCTATTCCTTTTATTTTTAAATATCCTGTAATGAGGCTGACAAAGAAGCCAATTCTATCTTAGACTATATCAAAGGGAGCACCGTGGCCAGAATCTGAAGATAGTACTTGCTCAGTGTTGAACCAGACACTGTTGAAATCAGCAATATAATGATTAAGAAGATGAGAAACTGCAACCTCTGTGGATGAAAAGAAGTATAAAACTTGCTTTTAATTATGAAAAGAATTGAGAGTAGACTAGAGATTAGAATTCTGTGTGAGTCTAAACAGAATTGTAAGGTCAAGAAATGTGGGGAATTACAACTGTGTAGAAAATGGATTGGACTACTTTATCTTATTAGTACTTTTAATTGCTTTTTTACAATCCAGATTTTACCCCCTCCCAGTCGGCCCTCCCATAGCTCTTTATCCCATTGCTCCTCCCCCTGTCTCCTAAAGGATGTCCATTCTTCCCACCCCATCGGGCCTCCCCACTCCATGTAGCCTCAATTATCTCAAGGGTTACATGAATCTTCTTCCATTGAGGCCATACCAGGCAGTCCTCTGCTGTACATGTGTCTGGGGGCTTTGGGCCAGCTCATGTATGTGCATGGTTGGTGGCTCAGTGCCTGAGACAACTCAGGGGTCTGGATTAGTTGAAACTGATGGTCTTCCTATGGAGTTGCTCTTCTCCTCAGCTCTTTACAGCCTTTCCCCAGCTCAACCACAGGAGTCCTCTACTTCAGTCCAATGGTTGGGTGCAATTATCTGGATCTGTTTCAGTCTTCTGTTTGATGGGCCTCTCAAAGGAAAGCCATGCTGGGATCCTGTCTATAAGCACACCATAGCATCAGTAATAGTATCAAGGGCTTGCAAGGAGCATCCCCTTGAGATGGATCCCAAGTTGGGCCACTCACTGAACCTTTTTCCCTCAGTTTCTTCTCCTTTTTTGTCCATGCATTACTTTAGACATACTCAATAGGACAAATCTGCAATGTACAGAAAAAAAATATTCACTAACCAGAACTCAAGAAGCTAGCATCCAAGAAACCAAACAACAGAATCAAATAATGGAGTATAGACCTAAACAGAGAATTCAAAAGAGAGGAATTCTGAGTGGCCAAGAAGAACTTAAAGAAATATTCCAAGTCCTTAGTAATCAGGGAAATGCAAATCAAAAAAACCCTGAGATTCCACCTTACACCAATCAGAATGGGTATGATCAAAAACTCATGTGACAGCACAAATTGATATAGATGTGAAGAAAGAGGAACACTTTTCCACTGATGGTGGGATTGCAAATTGGTACAACTACTCTGTAAATCAATCTAGAGGTTCTTCAGAAAATTGGAAATAGATCTATCTGAAGAACCAACTATACCAGTCTTACCATATACCCAAAAGATACCCAACCATGCCACAGGGGCATATGTTCTACTATGTTAATAGTGACCTTATTAGTGATAGCCATTAGCTGGAAACAACCCAGATGTTCCACAACAGAAGAATGGATACAGGAAATGGAGTTCATTTACACAATGGAAAACTTCTTAGCTATTAATAATGAGGACATCTTGAGTTTTGCAGGCAAATGGTTGCAACTGGAAAATATCATCCTGAGTGAGGTAACTCAGACACAAAAGGACATACATTGTTTGTACTCATTGATAAGTGGAAATTAGAAAAATAAACAAAACAACGACAACAACAACAACAACAAAAACCCTGTACAGAATACTCAGGATAAAATCCACAGAACTCAAAAAAGTGAACAAGCCAGAGGGCCCAAGTAAGAAGGCCTCAATCCCACATGGAAGGGAGAAGAAAGCAATCTAGGGAGGCAGAGGGAGAGAGGGACCTAGGTGAGAGAAGGGAGGAGAGGAAAGTGGAACATGATCATATATCGGGGGTTGGGGAGGAAACAACTAATATTATGAATTTTTCTCCAACCTTAAATTTTGTAACATTGGTGTATGTACCTTTTCTAGGCCCTGGTAAGTGACATTCTGATATCTCCTTCTTGAGTATTTTAAGGCATTACATTTAAGGACATGTTACAAATGACAAAAACAACTTCTTCTACAAGACTGAATAATGGTCTATTGTTATTTATGTACCATTTTTCCTTATTTATTCATCTGCTGATCAGTATTTAGGTTGCTTCCATATTGTGTCTACTATGACTATAGCTGAGAGGAACTTGAACATGACCTGAGAATAGTTATTATAGGCATATTTTTTTCTGACCAGAATCATGTGGTATTTTTATCTTTTTTTCTTGAGGCAGTTTCATACTGTCTTGGAAACTTGCTCTAACCAATTTGCATCCTGTCAATTGGGCACAAGGACTTCCTTTGATCAATGTCTTCACCCTTTGCTTGTTACTTGCTGTTTTGACAGTAGTTATTCTACTGGGAATGAGTGATGTCATACAAGGGTTCAATTATATTTCCTTGGAGAATAGAAATGTCATACACTTTTCATACAACTATTAGCTGTTTGTATGGGTTTTAAGCATGTTGATTCCAATCAATTGTTAATTCTTAAAAATCCAGTTACTTGTGTTCTGGTAACTGAGATATTTTAATTACGCTTACATTTTAGGTATTAATTTTCTATTCTATTTATGAATGGCAAATATGTTCTTTCAACTCCATAGGTTGTATTTTCACTCTATAGGTTGTTTCCGTTACTATACAGAAGACTTTTAGAAATTTTCAGTTTGATCAATGTACATTTAATTTTGGAGCTTTGTATGATTGACTAAGCATAAAACACAATCTATGAAACTCTAAGTAACAGCAAATGAGAAATCTAGAGATATCTCTAATAGCATGTGTCTTAATAGAAAAAATAGATAAGGTGAATTCACTGAAACAAAACTTCAGCTCAGTGGAAGTATGTCAAGACAATGATGTTATAAGACAAACTATGAGAAAGTATTTGCAAAATATATGTGATAAAAGAATTCTACAAAATACATGAAAGCATTATTGATAACAAGAAAAATAAATAGTTCAACTTAAAAATGAGCAGCAGATCTAAACTTTTTTTTGAAGGAAGGTATTATAGGTAGAAATGTATGGGTAAAAAAATGACAATTTTTATGACATTAAAGAAATGTAAATTAAAATTATCCCGAGTCATTATTATACATGTATCAGTATCCGGCATCTAAGCCATGGGCTGCCAAAAGTGCTACTAGGAAGAAATATAACTGCAATGGTCATTGACAGCTGGTGGGGAAGAAAATTGGTAGAGCTATTTTGACAGGATAATTTTGACAGCTTTTACATGTAGGTAAAAAAATCCCCTTAGAATAGGATTCAGGAGTTATAATTGTTTATTTATGAAATGATCCATAGAAATTTATAGGGTCTTTGTTTGTAATTACAAAAATCTTTGAAGCAACTGCTGCCTTTTAGTAGATTCATGCACAGACAAATTGTGGTGTGTGCAGATAGTCTACCAGCAATGCAGTACTAAGAAATGAGTTATCAAGACATGAACAGACATAAAGACCTGAAGAGAAAAGGATCCAATACATAAAAGCATCATAATATATGATTGTGACTTCATGACATTCTAGAAAAAGCAAAACAGGGACAGTGAAAAGATCAGTGCTTGCCAGAAGCTACATGGTGGAAGGATGGACCAGCAGAGCACAGATGATCTTTAAGGCAGCACAATGACTCTGTGTGACCTTGTAGTGGTACATGCATGTCATTACATATTTGTCAATACCTGTAGATTTTCTTTGGAAATGGAAGAAGCTGAAAAATTAGCTAAAGCAGAAGATTTTATTATATTTGGAGAGAACTAAACTACCAAATCCAAATTTAGTGACTGTTGTTTTGTGATAAAAGATATGTGTTGACCCACCTGTTTTATATGCTCTTAATGTGTCCTAATAAAACAGTGAAAAGCAGAGAGAGAACAAAAGAAAAGACAAAAAAAGAAAAGAAAATCAAAAAGGGAAAAATGATGTCCCACAGAGATCTACAAGAGTAGAAATTCATAGTATTTCCACATCTGCCTCAAAGAGAAGAAGCAGTGTTTGCTTTATAAGAACACAGTAAAGCCTTAACTGTGGTAGAGACATGATTAACTGTCTCTACTGGCAAAATATAACAAGATAACTTTGTCTTCTGATCTTCCAGTACTTCTCGGGCTTCTCCAAAATTCAAATGCTTCCTAACACTAAAGGATTTTGCATGGTCTAACCCATATCTTCTCTTCCAGTGTTTCTTGACCATGTGGCAACATCTACAACATGCTAGTCAGAGAAAGTGGGTGAAGCCAACACATCTTGGATGGCATAATCATCCTGTAATGCCAGCAGCCAGGAAGCCCTGCACTTGAAGCCTGTCCCCAGTCTAGTGCTTACAGTTACTTTTATCTCCTAAGCATATCTTTCGTTGTTTCATTTCCAGTAGCGATATAGTCAATATTTAAGCTTTGTCTCATGTTGGTCTCTTCCAAGGACTGTTCATAACTATGTCTGATATGGCCAAACAGTTACCTAAATAATTTTAAAAAGGTTTAAAGTTTGAAAGTGGGAGCATAGTTAGGCCTGGATTATACATTCACAAATGATCTCTAGAGTTTATATATTAGATTTTCAGGATGAAATAAAATTTAAAAAAATGTCTACAGTTCATTGCTTAATTTGGTACCTATTCTGAATAAGTGGGAAGTATTTATAATAAATTGACTAATTGGTGCCTTTTGACACCATTGACTTAATATCTCACTCTTTTCCTTACTTCCTCATTCATGCATGTCCGTCAGCAATAAGTTCTTTAAAGCCTCTGCCATCCAGTCTTTGGATCTTGGAACAGTTGTTCTTTTTGCCTTGAGTAATATCTTTGCTCACCTGAGCTATCACTTAAGTCACTTATTCTCACTTACTCTTCAGATGTTAGTTGTAATAGGAGAGTTTTTCCTCCTCCTTCAATAATCCAGACTGGTTGTCAGAATCTTATGTATTTCTCTGTACTTCTCCTTCCAAACACACTGATTGAAGCTTGAAAGGATTAACTATCTGTGTTGATTCACACGTTACTATGCTACCAAATTAAGTTATTAGAATTTTTATATTTCAGTCAAGAAGAAACAGGCATTGAGGATCAATGTTTTGGTCTGTAGAATTGAAATTTATCGTGGATGAAGGACTGGGATTATATAAAACTATTTTCAATGTTCTGTCTATCTTCCTGGATAACCAGTACTTTTAATGAAACTACTGACCAGAAGATCCTACTACTCCAATATTTTTCACATCAAGTGGAAAAGTGAGAATAGTTTCTTGGCCAAGGGGACAAAGGTATGTGTGCAAAAATAGAGTATATGAAGACCTGGTAAGTTTCTTTTACTCATTATCATAAACTTGGTGACTTAATACAGCCTATAATTTCTCTACAAATTCAGACTCAAAGTGTGAAATCTATTAAATGAGGTTATAATTAAAATGTCAGTAGAGCTATGGTTTCCACACATGCTCCATGGAGTCTATCTTCTCCTTTATCAGGTTCTAGTACCGTGTCATCGCATAGTGCATGGCCTGTCCTCCAACTTCAAAGCCAACTTACAACATGGCATTCTCTAGCTTCAGAATCTCCCTTTGTTTCTTCTTAGAAACACACTTTTGATATTCTTACAAGGAATACACAGTCATGTCATTACACTTATTTAAGTATATCTCCAATGCTTCTTTTTCCATTTAAAGTAAAACTCACACAAGAGTCCTTGGAAAGCATTGAGGTATTTATTGTGCCCACTATACTCATCAAACAAAGTGTAGAGCCTTTTGGTCAAACTAAAAGGAGAATGTAAATAAAGGATGTATAGATCATTGTTTCCTATATTTTCAGTTTGTTGTGTATGCTAATAGCCATTCACTTCAATGTTAGTAAACAATTGTGTATTCCTAGTGCAACACAGAGAACTAACTATATTAGTAGAGTAGCAGTTTAAAAACATTGAAGAAAACACATTACTCCAAGGAAATAAAATATTTTCACCAAGGTTACATAACAACAACAAGAATAATAAGATCTATTTACACACAAAACTTGTTTATCAATACTATCCTGTTAGTTTATTTTATATATTTTTTTATTTCACCAAAAATTCTAGAAATATCTTTTCTATCAAATCATTTTTCTCCAGACAATGAAAATGAAAATCTGTATGATTGTGTTAATAGTCAAAGATAAACAAAACAGAAAAACGCTTTGAAGAAAACATATATGTTTTCCTAATTAAGTGGATAATTGGCTTAATTCTCCACTTCATTTAACTAGAGAAGAATTAGCCTAAAACCAAAATGTTGCCAATTAAATGTCTCAACTAATGAAACTTAGTATTGTAATTCCCAAAAGCTTAGAGAAAACATCTGTAGCAATTTGTTTAACTTGTCTTTTAAATTCTAGCCCAGTTTATATATTCTATTAATAATAATAATAACAACTTCATTCTTTCTAAAGGTAGCCTAGAAGAATTTTCTCCCTTTAACATGCGTGGCAAATGCCATACAACTCTTAGTAGCATATGATTTTTATAATTTCACTTTATTTATTAACTACTAAATAAGTTTCCAAAAAGATTATCATGAAAGTATTTCATGGTAATCACTCTCATAAAGAAAACTTCTCAGAGACTATTACAGAAAACCAAAAGCAATAAAAACATAAAGTTGTGGAGTCCAGTCTCAATGAATACATCCATAAAATACTCCTGAATCTAAGGTTCAAGGAACATTGGGAGGAGGATTCAAAAAGATTGCAAATGATAGCATATCAGGGACTTTGTTGCAAAATTGTGTCTTCTACCAATGTCAGAAGCTTCACCCATAAGACTTCAGCAAAAGGACTGCCTAAAAATGAACTGAACAAGGATAATACTGATAGACATGCTAAAGTGAATTAAGCTCACAATCCTCAATCCTACTAAAACAACTATGGGAAAATGAGGAATGTTGAGAGTAAGCCATTATTGGGAAGATAGGCCCCCTGTTCTAGCAAACTTTATATGCCCCAGTACAGGGGAATGCCAGAGGTGGGAGTGGGTGGGTAGGGGAGCAGGGCAGGGGGAGGGTATAGGTGACTTTTGGAATAGCATTTGAAATGTAAATGAAGAAAATACCTAATAAAAGAATTTTTAAAAAATACAACTTTTATAAAATTAGAAAAAAAAAAAAAAAAAGAAAGAAATAGTCTTTCCCCTAGAAGAGCACAATAGGTTATCCAATACCATATGGTCAGTTCTAAAAACATATGTACAAATAATATTATATAGACAGAACAGGTTGTATTTATAAATATGTATGTGTGTGTGTGTGTGTGTGTGTGTGTGTGTGTGTGTGTGATATGTTTTCAAATGAGAAAATGAGAAAGAAGGACTTATGGTATGGTTTGGAGGGAAGAAAGTGAAGGGACTTGTGATGTAATTATATTGAAATCTCAAAAACTAATAGATTAAAAAATGGAACAGAAGACAGACTTGAAGCCTATCTTACTGGAATATATCTTTTGTTAATTCTGATCAAACGTATATTTTACATAATTATCCAAATCCAAGGAAAATATTGAGAATAATCTATAAGAACCTTAAAGAAGCAAATAGAACTCTATATAAATTGGTTTTATTTACCTCAGAATAGAAAACCATTTTCAAACAATAATATTCTAAAAGAAAACACTTGACAATATATAATTTAAGGCAAATCAGCAGTAATCAAAAATTAGGAAAAGTCCTCAAAGAAATTCTACATAAAATCAATGCCAAAAGTTAAGGTTGGAATGCATGTGGAATGTGTAATTGTTAAATTTATAGAATAATTAGCAAGTATTAAGATTTTCAGTGCAGGGTAGAGAACATAAAACTCTAAGGAAATATGTAAACGTTATTAATTTGAATGTGATACAAATAAATGGGAGTTCATAATTTATATTTTATTGTGAAATCAGTGAAATAAATAAAATTACTCACTGTGGGGAGTGGGAGTGAGGGAAAGAGAAGTAGGGGTGGATTATAAAACTAAGGATGTATGAAGATATATTAAGAAACCTCCTTATGTGTAGTCAAGGGATACATTTTTTTAAAAACAATAATCTGAACAGAGTTACTCTATATGAGTGAATAATACTGCTCTCAGAAAACACTGGTTATTAAATCAAGTTTTCATTACAAGAGCAGGATACCTCCCTAAGCCCTATGGATGAGGAGGTCACAGATGTTACTCAGAACACAAAGGTTCTTGCCATAACTCTTGCAGAACAACCCTAACTATATGATAATATCTTACCAATGAGGATGCCACCAATTTGGATGAAGTACATAGAGAAATCTACTGTCTAAGAAGCTCTCCCAGGTAGGTAGCTTTCCTTGTCTTGATACAATTCTGACCTACTAGGCTAGATTTTCCCAGTCATACAATCACGGTAAACTGCTTATGGGAGTAATCAACTCCACTCTTGACTGAATGTGAGGCCTGCATTACAGGAAAAAAAAATTCATGCTCAATCCTATGGTCTAATGCATGTTTTGAAAATAATCATGTTATCAAACTGCCTTCTAAGTAGTTACATATTTCTCTATAAAATCTTTTTTATTGATGTGGGTGATGGTTAATACAAAGATTTCTCAATGTTCAAAGTACTGAGAATATGTAACTACAACCTCTCAACTATATGTGAGACATCAGCATATCCCCTACCCATCTCAGGGCTCAGGAAGATCATTGAAGAGATCATAAAAAAATGTCAGAGGAGGATTAGATGATGGGAAGGATATCTATGAAACTCTGTCCTCTATGCATCATATGGGTGTTGCACACATGAGCTCACAGAAATTGTGATAAACTGCATAGGACCTGCATAATACTAAGCCAGCTAATAATTCTAGTATGGAGTAGGGAGCAGTTTTGAAATACCTAGCAGTATTACCTAGTAATGTACTCAGTAGTACCTCTAGCTGAGAAGGCATTAGCAATTGATGGATGCTGGGAAGGGAAAGTCAGTTCTTTTTGAAGTGGCCATTGGCAGGTTGTTGGTCCCAAGGTGAATAACACCACATTCCCGAGCATTGGACTTTGTGGATTATAAAATAGAGTAAAAAGGAAAGAAAAACTGATGATGGTGATGATGATGATGATGATGATGAGGAGGAGGAGGAGGAGGAGGAGGAGGAAGAGGAGGAGGACAAAAAGGAAGAAATAAAGCTGAAATAGGTGACTGTATGCCAGAAGAAGTTATAAGGTGAAAATAGATGCATGATATTATTAAGATACTTTGTACACATGTGTGGCACTTTTAAAAAATACATTTTAATAAGAAAGAAACATAAGTCCAAAAGTGGTGATGACTGTCTCTAATCCCAGCATTCTAGTGCTGGAGGCAGGTAGAATCATGAGTTCCATAGTTGTTTGTCTTCATACTATCAGTGCTATATATCAAGGACCAGACTGATCCTAACAACCTACAGGGCAGCACTCATTTACAAAGGAAGTTTTGTATGTGTTTATAAGTAACAGAGATGACATGACTATCCCCATTCTCCAGTTTCAAGAACTATCGATTTACCAACAATCATCCCCAAAAATGATCTGACCTAATTTCCTCTTCATACTAGTTGAACTTCAGAGAATTACCAAATCCTCTCTTATTCTATCTGTATATAGTATCCTCTCTAAATTATAAGCATTCATTTTAGTTTTATAATAAAAACTTAAAATATATATATATATATATATATATATATATATGCATTAGTGTAAGGAAATCGTATTCACAATGATATTATCAAATTGAATTAAAGATAATATATTTTTAATCAAAATCAGGTGCATTTAACTCATAGATTACTGTTGAAAAAGTATTTCTTATTGTTCAAATACCTATCACATAGCATGGGATCCACCTGTTTTCTTTCCAGATGTTTCTACTGCCTCCTTCCTCTCTTGTTTGTTATTCTCTTGTTATGGTTTCCTGTGGTCTGGGTATTTTGTGTTTATTTCACCGGTTTGTTTAACTCTCTTGCAATGCATTGCGTCAGAAAGTTTGATCAGTTTAAAGTTTGGATTTTTTATAAAGATAACTCTAATAGAGTGTGTATCCATTGTGAAGTAGTGTCTAGAAATCCTGGTTAAATCCTGTTAACCACGTGACAACTATAATGTAGGTGCATTAACTCATTAGACATAACAAAGCATTTGTTTTGTTTTTTTTCTCAAATTCTTCTGTATTTAAATAACTAAAAAGCTTTTATAAGACAAATGTCCATTATTTGTTTATACCGAAGTACAGATTATACATAATTGTAGGTAAAGTGCTTGCAGAATTCTTAAATATGCAAAATCTATGACTATCAATGTCTAAGCTCAGGTGCTCTTACAAAAACCACTCTTAGTAAAGCACTTTTCAATTATGCTTTTATATGCTCAGCTTAATATAATTAGATGCAACATTTAAGACATATGCATATATACTCAAATACTTATTAAGATGGTATCATGCTATACACATGTGTATATACTGCATTCTATATATTATGAACTTATTTTCTATATAAAGAGCATGCTACGTATTTCTTCAAAATGTATGTGCATATATTACCTTATATCCCATCTATAATCTGATCCATTTTATCACTTGAATTATTTAGTAATTTTTATATGGACAATAAGTGTTTTGATCATTTGTTACAAATAATATGATGCACATTTTCATGTTTTTATTAATTTATTTTTGATATTTTAAACTTAGTAAAAGTATCGATACTAGTCAAACATACATTGTAATGTAAAAGTATTAAATAAAACATTTAACCTGAAATAGAATCTATTCAAACTTGTAAGTACAGTAAAATTGTAAGTTCAGTGTTAAGTACAATTCAAACAACAAAATCCAAATGTGTAAAATTCTGCATGGAAAATATCTGCTATGTAAAGAAATTACTAATAGAAAAGAGGAAGAGGTCACATGTTTCAAAGAATTTAAGAGCCTTCATTTACTAATTGCAACTTTTAAATTTGTTAGATTCTTCTACCAAAACTGTGCTAAAATTGTACTCACATAAAAATGAACACACTTAAATATAGACCAATCTATTAAATTATGTTAAATAACTTATCATTTCATTTTTAAAAATTGCAACTTCTGGGCATGCATATTGAAATATATAGGAAGAAATTCCTCCTTTGGAAAATATTTTTAAATGCAACAAAATTGGCAAAAAATAATATTGTTTGTTAATAATCTGTAGGTTGGTATTAAAGTATGCAAGGATAAGCTGTTTGGGGTGTTCTTTTGAAGTGTTATAAAATAATATAAAAATAAGTTTACAAAACATATGGTTCGAGCTGGGTTATAAAACTTCATCATAATAATAGTCCATCTGTAAAGGGGATTCTAACATATTTATAGGGTGTAAAATGTATCCATGATCCCAGTAATCTCAAGTCTTCACTGCTAACAGTTTCACATAATCTCAGATTAAATCAGCTCTCATGTCTGTCAGTGGTGATCTGTGGCAATGGAAATGTTGTTCAGATGACAATCCTTTGTTGGTCTCAGTTTAATCTCTCCTGGACATACTTAACAAAGCTGTATACCATTCTCCAACAATGAGACTATTTCATAGTCCAGTCACTCCATGAGTAATTTGTAAAGCATATGTCTATAGCCAGGAAGCTGCAAACATTTTCATAGAGATGGGAACTGAGAGCAGAAGACCAATTCTGAGCATTTTCGGCACTCTTGAAGAGTTTAGCTTCTCCACTGTGTTCATGTTGCTTTCTGAAACAGTGCCTTCTCTTGTTTTTCCATGCCACTCATGATAACCCGAAGATCTTAAAAAAGAGTAAAGAAAGAATTACTTTTTACTGTCCATCAGGCAAAATGAATACCTCCTTTCTGTTAATTCCTGTAATGAAAATAGCTAACATTGCAAATAACTTGTAACAGGAACTGATTAATTAGTCAACATATCAGTAAATATGACACTGCTTATCACCTCGACTCCAAAACACATCTATTCTCATGTTCTCATTTTAACAATACAATGGCTTGATAATTTCTCTTATTTTGTAGCTCATCGAACTATACTTATTTTTCTGTGTTATATAACATGTAGATACTGCCAAGATAAATTCCATGTAGTATTAGTTCAGCCCAAATATTGTTAAACAAATCTTTGAAAAGCTGAGCATCTTGCATCTACCAAATGTGTCAATAAATTGAAATATCAGTTTTAGCAGACATATGTTTTCTATCTTCACAAAAAATTGTGGGAGAGTTTAGAATTAGCATAGCTCTAATTTTATCTTAAATATTAGTAGCTTATTACAAATTCAAATGAAACACTAGAAGAACAGTTTTCTGATATGTCAAGAGTACTAACATTATATGGTTGTCATTATTTGCTTTTTAAAATGACATAGTCTCACTCACATTTATAAGTATTTTTATCTTTTTCCTTAACAGTGAGAGAGTGTAAATATTTTAAACATTAAATCAATTCAAAAACTATAATATATTCCTTTGGATCTCCAGTATCTGGAGTTCCAAGTGAACCCAATAGAAAAGGTACATACTAAAGAGTTACTAACAGATAGGTGCCTTCATATAAAAATTGCACATTCCAATTCTGTGAGATGGTGTTCATACAGATCTAAGAAGGTGTGGTATATTTATCAGTAACGATTTATATCCTCTGAAAGCAGAGAATAAGATATCTAAACAGCTTTAAATATGTCCATCTGCCTGTTCAGACCCACATTAGTTAATAATAAGATTGTTATTATTCATTGATTGCTTGTGGAAGCAGGCTAGATGCATTTTGATCAAGCTAAACTTTAGGGGTTATTTTTAATCACTTTATTTACTTTTTTAAAATAATTGCAAAATTTTTGTGCCCACAGAAAGGCAGGCAGGGTATATTTGTTGAGATACTTTTGATAACCCTTTTAGAATGTAAATTCCGTGAAGACAGGAATTACCCCCATCCTTAAAGCTATGGATTTTAAAATACATAACAGTTCATACATTGCAGTTTATTTGACATCATAAACACTAATTCTGTTATAAATTGGTGTCTCAGCTGCATATTGTAACTTGGAGTAGACCATTGAGCCGTCCTCTTAAATATTATGACATGGAGAAAATCACCTTGTGCTTTAACCTATCAACAAAGGAGCAAAGCAATTACAGAGCTAAACAGAGTCCGGGAAGACCCAATAAAGAAAAATCCAAGAAAATTTGGTGAAAATTCTTAAGGGGCCTTCCAATGTTTAATTTAGGCCTGAGGCATGATTAATATTCTGATTCTAATTCAAAAGACTGAACCACAAAGGTACATCTTTTGGGTGTTTTTAATAAGCACACTACAGCACTCTGTGAATTAACAGCTGCTCGGCCTGGTATTTTACTTCTTCTTTGCTTACTCAAGTGAAGCAGTTAATATTAGTATAATCATCAAACTAACACTAGTCCGGCAGAGGGACAGAATATTTTTTTTTCTAATCTTGTGATGTAGAATACAAATTTTAAAATAGAAAAACAATCCATAGCTGCATTTATATTGTTCAAATTGTTATTTTAGATTCTATGCCCACCAGAATGCTTCTTTTCAAAATAAATTTGTATCTTAAAAACTACTTAATTAGAAAAAATAAAATAGCATACTTTTTATACAGTTTCTAAGGACAAGCAAACTACCAGATGCAGAGGCGATTTTAACTAAAAGAAGTTTGGGAGAAGTATTGACAATATGATAATTAAAAGTTGATAAACATTTTAATATAATTGATAAAATGTAGTTTAGATCATGGTCTTTCCTCATAAGTATGTGTGAACTATAATATACAGTGTATAAATGAATAAAAAGCTATATTCTCATAATCAATGAAGAATAATATGTCAACATGCAGCATTAATTTTCCTATATTGTATTCTTGGGGGTGAGATTTTAAGATAATTTTCTATGTAATATTTTGGTATCCTCACTGAGATTCATAATAAGCATCAGTTTCAGTATTCATTGAAAAAAGAAATTTGCATGTTTTATTTTTGCATTTGTAGAGAAACTATGTCTGAACCAATTTTTGCAACATAATATTTCTTATGATTTTAGGCATGCCATAATTAATTTTCATGACAAGCTTCATGTAGACAAGCTCATTTTGAGTATGCCATCAAGATTTTGCTGACATGATCCGATCCTGATATAGCTGCCTCTTGTGAGGCTATGCCAGTGCCTGGCAAATACAGAAGTGGATGCTCACAGTCATCTATTGGATGGAACACAGGGCACTCAATAGAGGAGCTAGAGAAAATACCCAAGGAGCTGAAAGGGGTCTGTAACCCTATAGGAGGATCAGCAATATGAACTAACCAGTACCTCCTGAGCTCATGTCTCTAGCTGCATATGTAGCAAAAGATGGCCTAATCGACCATTATTGGGAGGAGAGGCCCTTGGTCTTGCAAAGATTTTATGCCCCAATACAGAGGAATGCCAGGGCCAGAAAGCGGGAGTGGGTGGGTTGGGCAGCAGGGCCGGGAGAGGATATAGGGGACTTTCGGGATAGCATTTGAATTGTAAATGAAGAAAATATATAATAAAAAATGTTTTTAAAAATGACATCTTAAAGTGTCTAGGAATTTTGGGTTGGTTTGATTTAAATTGGTTTAATTTAGATAGGTGTGGTTTGGTTTGGTTTGGTTTGGTTTGGTTTGGTTTGGTTTGGTTTGGTTTGGTTTTTTAAGACAAGGATTCTTTGTATAGCTCTGGCTGTCTTGAATTCACTCTGTAGACCAGGTTGTCCTTGAACTCAAAGATCTGTCTGCTTCTGCCTCCTGAGTGATGGGATTAAAGTTGTGTGCTAACCCCACTCAGAGTTGTCTAGAATTTTTAAACATAGTTATCATGTATGATCCTTCTAGTTTCCTAAATGAAAGTATACTTTTACATACTTAAAGTTCTAATTAATGGTATAAGGTTAGTGT
Organism: Mus minutoides; assembly: GCA_902729485.2. Taxonomy (NCBI): domain Eukaryota; kingdom Metazoa; phylum Chordata; class Mammalia; order Rodentia; family Muridae; genus Mus; species Mus minutoides. The sequence goes on from LR750135.1 coordinate 887,855, forward strand.
GAAAAAATTAATTTGCCATATACAGTTATGAAAAAACACAGTACCATATATATGTTTATAAAGGATTTCTAAGTATAAACAAAGTATTACTACTGTACTTTCAGTAAAGATCAGCATTAAAAAATTAATGTTGTAAGATTCAAATATACTATAATATAAATCACCTGTTTATTTAAATGGAAATTATACTATTATCTGTAAAATTTAAATGAGATTTTAGATGAACTATATTTTAACACAATCTTTTCAAATGTAATGATAGACCTATAGCTTTTCTATTTTTCTTAATCATTTTATTCATTATTACATTTCAAATGATATCCCTCTTCCCAATTACTCCTCCACAAACCCCATATCCCATTTACCCTCTTCCCCCTTGCCTTTACCTCTATGAGGGTGTTCCCCACCCACCCACCCACTTCTGTCCCACTGATCCATCATCTCCCTACACTGGGGTATCAAACCTCCACCAGACCAGTGGCCTCCTCTCCCATTGATGTCAGATAAGGCCATCCTCTGCCATGGATTCCTCCAAGTAAACTATTTGATTGGTGGTTTAGTCCCTGGGAGCTCTGAGTGGTCCAGCTGATTGATGTTGTTCTTCCTATGAGGTTGTAACCCCCTTCAACTCCTTCAGTCCTTCTCCTATCTATTCCATTTTGGTCCCCAGGCTCAGTCCAATAGTTGGCTGTGAGAATCTGAATCTGTATTGGTCAGGTGTTGGTAACACCTCTCAGGGGACAGCTACACCAGACTCCTGTCAGTAAGTGCTTCTTGGCATCAGCAATAGTGTGGGGGTCTGTTGTCTGCAGATGGGATGGTTACCTAGGTCTTGGGATGGCCTTTCCTTCAGTCTCTGTTCCATTTTTGTCCCCGCCTTTCCTTCGAACAGAATCATTTGTGGGTTAAAATTTTTGAGGTGGTTGGGTGATCCCATTCCTCAACTAGGTACCAACTTACAGCTTTCCATATATTATTTAGTGACATGAAGTGTAATAAATGATAATTTTGAGGAAGATGTTTTGCAAGGTTGTAAAACTCTTATGTGCAATAACTTTATGATGCATCAGTCACATAATATCTCCAACAACCATGTACTTTCATTCCCAGGGTTACTGCCAATGGAAAAAAAACATGCCTGCCCTCTCTCTGCTACAACAAAAAATGAGCCCAAAGCAGAATTCACACAGGCCCCAGTATCACAATCATGATGGAAATAGAGTTATCAAGGGACACATACATGAATTCTCTCACTCTCAAGTACTTTGCATTGTGTAAATGGACACAGTAGTCATTCTGTTCTCAATAAGGACATTTGAATAATAAATAAATACCTGTAAAATCCCTTTTGCCAAAAGTGCCCCCTCAACAGAATTTACTCCCAAAGTCATTGATTTGAATTCTCGTTAGCAAACGATCTGTGTCAAAAGCTACCCAGGATTGTAACCCTGCATGTCAAATATAAGCTTCTAGATTTGACTGATAAAGGGGCAAATTAAATTACCAACTACTGCAAAGGACATTTGTAACTGGTTGGTGAAGAAGTCTTGACATCAAATGCGGCTTTACTGAAAATAGCTAATATGTTTATTGAAGACATGCTCAGGAAAGATTGATTACCAAGTTTAGGAAAAGAGAAAGACACATAAGCAAATAATAGAATCTAAACTAAGCCTTAGTTTCTCCAAAAGAACTCAAACCAGAGGCCAAATTAAACTTCTTACAATAATGAGCAGGCTCCCTAAGCTAAGAAGAAAATTCATACTCTGGTACCGCTTTGGTGAACACCTTTGAAGTTTCTCATAATTTTACAGTGTAGGCTTTCTAGCTATAAAACACTAAGGTTATATTAGAGCTTTCTAACTTATATTATTTCAAATCTAAATAATTTAAATGCTATTTTTCTTGACATAATGTTAACCATTGAAATAGAAACTAAATTTTCCTTGCTGCATAAATACTTTAATTTTTTCAATACAAAAGGAAAAAGAAAGGGTGGTGGGTGTAAGGAATTAAAATGATATATTTCCTTATATGATTCTTCCCTCTAAGGAAAGGTCTCTAGGAAAGATTTTCCTGCAGGCAGATTATTTATACATTGTGGGTACTTGTGAGGATCATTTACATTTTATCAGTTTTTTTCTAATATTATGTATTAAGACAGTGGTTATTGCATGCTTAAGACATATTTTATTTAATCTCTTGAGTGAATTTTTGCTGTAAAGTGTTATCTCCTATTTTACTAGTAATACCAGAGAATTCTGTTTAAAAAAAATTATAGGAAAGTTCATAAGAGGATAGCTTTTTTTGTATAGATCACTTTCATTGGAAGAAACACAGCTTGGAGAAGCACTGAATTTTATATGTGGAAGTCTTCAGAAAGTATTGAGAATTGGTATGCTCATCTTATACATTGCTTCATCTTAATACAGGAATGCTACTTAGGCTATGCTAGGGGAATACTGGAAATATATAAAGATAAATATTGTGTACCTAAAAGATAATATCAATCAGTAGTATGTTTCTTTCAACAACTTTTAGATTTTGTTTCCATAAAGTATATTGATTTGTTATAATAAATGTTTATTCTGACTGTATCAAAGTTCATTGAGACACACGGAGTAAAAACTGGAACCTATACTTTCTTCTCTATCAGATTCAGGGCATCAAGTCACGTTTTATGTCAAGGTCCTTGCTTCTGTTTGTGTTTGTGCAGATGTAAGATAAAAATCTAGGCTCATTCTTCTGTGTACAGATATCTAGCTTGGTCAGCAGAAAATGCTGTCTTTCTTCCTATGTCTATTATTGACCCTTTGTCCAAAAAAAAAAAAAAAAATCAAATGACCATAGAATTGCAGGCTTATACAGTGTCCTCGAATCTATTCTATTGACCAGTAAATTTCTTCTATGTCAGTATAGTGCTACTTCCAGTCTGATGGCTAAAATATGTTTTACAATATTAATAATAGTAATGCATGATTATGGAATGTCTTTCCATCCTCTGGTATATTTTTAAATACTCTCATTAATGTCTTAAACCTTTAAAAATCTGCAAAGGAAAATTCATTTTACCTATTCAAAAAATAACTCTAACTGGTTTTGTTAATTTAATTTTGTTTTAAATGGCTATCCAAGTGGGTATTTGTCTTCTCCTATCTTGGAAGAAGTCTCCACGTGAACAAGAGCTTTGCCACATGGACATCAGCATTTCTTTCATCTCCCCTTTACCCACAAAATTCTAGCATCCTCCAATCACTGTGGTATCCACACATCAGACTGAGTTCGGGTGATACATCATTCATTAAAGGCATCGATTCTCAAAATGTTTTTTT
>LR751356.1:0-53502 GCA_902729485.2 Mus minutoides
CCTAGTTGGCCATCATTGGGAGGAGAGGCCCCTTGGTCATACAGACTCTATATCCCCCAGTACAGGGGAATGCCAGGGCCATTACATGGGAGGGGGTGGGTAGGGGAACAGGGCGGGGACGCGGGAGGGTGAGGGAAAATTTCTGGATAACATGTGAAATGTAAATGAAGAAAATATCTAATAAAGAGAAAAAAAAAAAAAAAGATCCAGGACTCATTTTTTTTTTTTTTTTTTGAAATCTAAGCATCAAGGACTAGAGAAGCCTATACTCTGTGATCTCCTACCTGGTTAAAGGGTGAGGACATGACTTCTTAGATAAATCTCTCCAACTTACAAAACCACTTCCTGTCATAAACATGTATGCACACACATGTACACATACTTGCACACAATATATTATACATAATTATATATAATCAAAGTATAATTTATTTATATACATATATATATGTATGTATATACATATGTATATATATGTATGTATATGTATATATAATTTATATATATACATTATATATATATATATATATATATATATATATATATATTTTTTTTTTTTTTTTTCCTCTTGGGTAACAAGCAACTGCCAACTCCAGATAATTACTAAGTAAATGCAATTACTTGAGAGCATATAGGGAATGGACTGTTCTAATGTGCTACAAAAGACTAAGATCCTTAACATTTTAAAGAAAAGTTTATTTCTGTTTAGTTTTTACCTCAATGTGTGTGTAGATAGATAGATAGATAGATAGATAGATAGATAGATAGATAGATGCATCATATGTACCTGGCTCCCATGAAGCTAGAAGAGAAGCTGGAATTGGAGATAGAAATGATTGTGAGCTAAAACCTGGGTGTTGGACCCTGTCTTCTGGAAGATCAATGATGCTGATAGTCACTGAGCAATCTCTCCTGTTCAGTTTCTGACTATTTCATCTTTCATAAGGGGACCTATGATTATCATTTCTTGTTTAGTGCTTGTTTATTCATGAAGGTACTTTATTCTTTGTCTTTGTTGGAATGATAATCTATGTTGAGAGAAGGTTTGGGTTTTAATTTTATTTTCCCAACAAATACAAGCAAAGCTTGGTAACAACAAATAGTAAAAACATATCAGTGACCTGATAATATGTTAAAGTAAATTAATTTGCATATTAATGAAACTAAAATGAGTTTATATTATAATTAAGGAAAATTATCAGCACAATATTGATTCCCTTAAATCATGAGCACGGCTTGTGTATACTTTAAGTTATAATTACACAATGAATATTATCTTTCTTTTTTCTATTCCTATCATAGCCTCTCCTTTTTCTAGAATGCATTATCATCTGAAATCCTTATTTGTTAGCTTAAACATTTCAACCACCTATTTCCATCTGCTGCTATCTTTTGTTGTGTTTAGCATTTTACTAGTTACTTTTAAATATTGACCATTTTCTATAAAACTGCCACAAAGGGTATTTTTTTTTTCATTTTATCTTTTTTAAAATTATTCACTTTACATCCCAATGTGATCCCCACCTTTCTTTACAGTACCCTCTCATAAGAGTCTCCCCCTCATTCTGCCTTCCTCTTCTCCTTTGAGAAGAAGTTCCCCCGATGTGTCTCACATCCCCACTAACTACTCCCCCAACTCCCCCAACTCCTCATCCTCACTACCTCCCCTCCTGCACATCAAGTCACAGCCTACTCTGCTCATCCTCTCCCACTGAGGCAAGACAAAGTGCTCTATGTGGGGTACAGGATCCACAGGCAAGCAGACAACAGACTCAGAGTCAGCCCCTGCTCCAGTTACTGAAAGACCTACATGAAAACCAGAAACATCTGTAAAATTTCTGTAAATGAAGCTGTAATGCTTTGTAAACTTATTGCCATTCAAAAAATTCTGGCATTGTATAAGGACACAACTGGCTTCATTAATATTCCCTATTCAGTGTGTTCACAGCAGTGAATACAAGTGGCCATATTTGGATGTTTCCCTTCTCCAGGTGAGGTAAACCCTGGTAAAGTACTCTCCTTTGATGAAAGTATCTTTTATTAAGGATTACAGATTTATCTGGCTGTATTTCAAAACTGCTACTTTTCCTTTTCTGAGGCCAGAGGGGATTTTTCTTTGATCTTCACTCTGGAAACTGGTCAGTCTGCTAGAAGTAAAACCCATGAAAGTGTGAGGCCTCCCTGGGAGCTTTTATATCTGGCTATGCAGGTTACAGTTTCTGGAGTTAGGCCTCACATGCTCTATCCACAGCTGGCCCCCAGCCCTGGCTCCTGTTTAAGCTGTGAATCTATCTTCCACTTAATATTGTTCGGGTTTAAGGTTTTGTACTGAGCCTCAATTTCCAGGTAGATTTAAAAAGAATTGGTTTTCAGATTTTTCAGCGTTTTACTTATGAATAATGAATAGAATCTGCACATTACTTGTCAGGCTGAAAAGGAAGCAGGATAGATGGACAGTGAAACGAAAGGAGACATGTCAAGAGAAGGATCACAGAGCCTGGGTGGAATTTCTTCAAGAATTCAGGATAATGAATACTAGTTCTGAAGGATGCTAATAGAGACAATGTTCCTTTTAGAGAGAGGTATTTCTAAAGAATGTTAGGTAGCCACAAAGTATGTATATGCAATCTCAAGCTACACATACATGGATTTACTCTTCTGGTCTCTATTTTCTGGAAATCTCATGAATGAAATAAATCCTTTTACAGAACAAAACATCTCAGTTTACCTTATAACTCATGACCAGTAGTTTTACTTTATCAGCTAAAATCCTGTCAGATGGATTTTGGGAGTCAAGCTGGTATCTCATTCAGTTCCTTATCAATCCTTTGAAAAATGTAACTGCAGTGTGCCAATAACCTACATATGATTATTCTATGCACAATTAAGCAAGACTGTCTTTTGAAGAGCTCACTTACCATACATAGGTGTATATTCTCAGCCATAGTAAGTTTGAAAGATGAGGATCATAGGCTTGCTGTTGTTTTTAGCTAGACAACATATTTGAGGCTGGTATAGAATATATGAGACTCTGTCTTAGCTTCAGCTGTCACCTGATTCAGCCTGGGAAGTTGGACCCTCAATTGGGAAATTGTCTATGCTACATGGCCTCTGAGTATTTCTGTGGGTAAAGTCTTGATTGGTGATGGTTGTAGGATGCTCAAGCCCACTATGGGTAACTTAAGCATATAACCCTGGGCTATATAAGACAGTTACCTGGCTGAAACCTGTGTGCAACAAAGAAGGGCCAATACGTAGTGTTTTCCTATGGATTCTGTTTGAACTTCTGCCTTGGCTGCCCTGAAAGATGGATATGACCAACATTATGAGCCAAATAAATCTTTGCTTTCCCCAAGCTTGTTTTGATCAGAAAATCTTATTACAACAACAAAAGAGCAAATAAACCAGCAAATAAACCACTGTTTTTAAAAATACTTTAAAAAGTAAGCCAAGGAGAGTTAGGAGAAAGAGGGAAGAATACAACATTTCTGTAACTTCAGCTAGACATGAAGTGAAGTCAGAGATGCCAGTCTTCCATTCTGGTTTTAGTACCTTGCAAGTTCAAAGGCAGAATCAATGTTGTGAAGTCCATTGGTTGATTTGTTCTGCCTGTTATCAAAAGCAGCTTATAGTTCATGATTTCAGTTTCTAGTTATTTTGTAATCTTTTGGAATAGAACTGTTGCAGCATGGACTTAGCAGAATCCTTTGCTTAAAAAAAAAAGCCTTTGCTAAAGCAGACTCCTCACTTGCTTGTCTCCTTGCAGTTATCACATTACCAGATTTTATTTTCCAGTTGAAAATCAGTGTGTTTAACAGTAATTCATGAGCTTGTACCTTAAAACTGACCTCTTAAAGCAAGATGCAAAGAGACTGCCTTCTCCATTCCTTAGAGCAATAGAGTTATGAACAAAAAATTCTGCCAGACTGAGAAAGATTTGGAATCTTTGATTCCACAAACAAAATTATTTTCTCTCTTAATTAAAGCAGGGATCTTTCAGACCCCCTTTTCCTTTTCATGGAGTTAAATTAAAAAGAAGAAGAAGAAGAAGAAGAAGAAGAAGAAGAAGAAGAAGAAGAAGAAGAAGAAGAAGAAGAAGAAGAAAAAGAAGAAGAAAAAGAAGAAGAAAAAGAAGAAGAAAAAGAAGAAGAAAAAGAAGAAGAAAAAGAAGAAGAAAAAGAAGAAGAAAAAGAAGAAGAAAAAGAAGAAGAAAAAGAAGAACAAAGAACATGTTGTGAAGATAACCTGAATGAATGAGTTTCAGGTTTCCATAGCCGCCAGGAAACTTATAACAAAGGAACCTAATATAAGAAACCACTTACTGCACTGTGCTCCACTCTAGACCCCACAATTATGCACAGATCAAACCATAACACTTAATTTCCAAGCACACACAAAGCCCTAAGACTTCCTTTACCAAGCATCGCAAAGAAACAAAGTAGCTGAGTCTGAATTGGGAAGAAGCAGCAGCAAATAGCTTTAGAAGTGTGTTCATTTTAATGGAGAAAAAAGGGAGGTCTGTGTTGGAATGAGCTAGGACATCTTAGTAAGTTCTGATTGGATATTTTAATTAGGTGATTCAATACAATGAAATATGGTTGCTGCACCTTGATGTTTCAAGAGTTGGAACTTGGCATTCATCCTCTGGAATGAGTCAGAAATAATGAAGTGGCCAAATAAGTAGAAAGACCTTGGTGATTAGCTTTAGGAGTGTTAACTAATAGTTTAGAAAGGCAGAAGGAAGGAAAAAAAAAAAAAAACCTGTGTGGACCACATTTGCTATTCTCAGTCTGGCTATAATCCTGCACCTAACTTATGATAAATTTTTTCATATAGCTTACTTTTATAGTGGTTTGAATGAAGGAGCCTCCACAGTCTCAGGCACCTGAACTTGAATCCCAGTTCTTGGAGCTGTTTGGGAAGCTTTAGGAAGTTTAGCCTTGCTGAAGGACATGTGTCACTGGAGTGAGCGTTGAGGATTTAAGAGCATTACTAATTTGGTTTTTCCTTCCTGTTTGTGATTTGAAATGTCAGCCCCTCTGCTCTTTCCCAGGCCCATCTGCTGCCCTGTATCCCTGTCAAGCTGGACACTTCTCCCTCTGGACTCAAATGACCCAAATACAACTTTCCTTCTACCAGTTACCTTGGTCATGGTTTAACTTAACAAAAGAAAAGTAACTAGATTTTCTCTGGATTTCTATAAACTGTAGAGTGGCCAGAGGTGAAACCATAAACAAATCAATTTTCCTTTTTCAATTTGTTTTCTAGTTTAAGGTATGACAGGTTTATCAATGTTAGTGCCCCTGGTCACAGGATAAAAGTGGACTTTGCTCTGTCTTAGTTTGCTTGGTTACACACCATAAGCAAAAGCAAAACAGAGGGGAAGGTTTAATTCAGATTCCAAGGTAACAGTCTTTCACTGAGGGAGATTGGGACATAAACTGAAGCAGAAGCAGAGGCAGGAACCCTGGAGGAAAGCTGATTACTGGCTTGCTGAATTTATTATACAACTCAGGACCACATTCCTCAAGGTGGCACCAATAGCAATGGTATAGCTACTCCCACATCAGTAATCAATTGAAAAACATCCCGCAGAGTAGTCTTCTGTCCAATGGGATGGAGAAAATTCCTTGATAGTTTTCCCTTCCCATACAACTAGCTTACATCAGGTTGGCATAAACTAACCGGCACATCATTCAAATTTTGATTAAAGCTGTCACATTTTGTATGATGTTGTACCTTTTCCACACTATGTTTTTTTAAATATTGCAAGGGAAATCAGGGTTCACTTTATTGGGTTAGTAATCTGATAAATAAAACAATGTATAAACAGACCCAAAAGGAATTTGAGGACAATTTTCTGAGAGTTTTAAAGTAAAAACATGAATAAGACCAACTTTTAATATTGGCAGCTGGCAGCAGGATGAGACAGAGGAGAGTAGGGAAGGAAATACTATCTTTTGTGTTAGGGTTGAAGATAAAGGCAGGTTCAGCAATGGAGATTAGCAACTGCAAGACATGAGAACAACCACATAGTTGATGTGTGTGTGTGTCTGTGTGTGTGTGTGTGCGTGTATGTATATTAAAGGAAAATTCCTAGAGCATCAATAAAAGCATGCCTAGACTTTGACCACTCTCTAGAAAAAGATAAAGGCAAAAAATAAAAAATAAAAAAAAAAGAAGTGGAAAGTCACAGCTTTTTGAGGAACTCAAAATAGCAAGTAGGCTGCATGAAAGAGGGATTTCTAGAAAAGAAATCTAATCTTAAAACACATTATCTCACTGAAGAGAAGATCATTCCTCCTCTTATCATGAATCAGACTTCCTGTGTGTTAGACTCCAGACCAGGGGTTGATAAACTCAACTCTACTTAAGGGAGAAGAAAGCACTGTGTAATAGCCATATCTTGTAATGTCAGGGCTCCACCCAAGGCCAAAAGTATTCTACCTTTTTCTCCAGAACTAACTTTCCTAATGAGCATCTACAAAGCCCTGAAACCTACCCTTTCATAAGGTATCTTAAGTCTAAGGGAGTGGCAACATTCATATTTAGATTTTGAGTCCTACTGGGAAATTAATAGGTGGAGTGCAGAACTGAGAATGCAGAAGGAGTTCAGATTTGGTGGTCTTCAAGGTTGTTAATACCTGCCAAGACACCTAACATAGAGCTAGAAATTGTTTTTACCTGCAGTAAGAATAAAAAGATACACTCCAATTTCAAGTTGTTAAAGGTATTTAACAACTAAGTTTCAAAACCATTTATGGGTTATTTGGATCAAAAAATCCTTTTAAGTGTTAACTTCAATTAAGAAATTCCATTTTATTTTATAAAAAGGACCAACTCTCTTCCTGAAAAATTAAGCATGATATGTGTACGAGTGAGAAGATTAAAAAACTGACAACATACAAAACTTAAATATATTTTAAAAAATAAGATGTATATATATATATATATATATATATATATATATATATATATATATATATATTCTGGATATTACTATTTTATAGTGTGATTGTCACACAATTTATTCTTAGCTTTTTTTTCAGTTTTGTAATTATATGAACAAACAGTATATAAGGGCTTAAAGAAACAAAGTAGCTAAAGTTAAAGTAGTTAAAATTATAAAATAAAAATAGTTTATTTTAGAAACAGTAGGTTAGTGTTAGTAGGTATGCAAAAAAAGCAGAATAAAATATCTCTTTGGGGTGCAGCATTCCATTCTGTGATATAACTTGGATGATGGAAAGTATATTATTTCAGAATGAATAACAATACAATGATGCAATCAGCGGCAACAATAAAATTCATTTGGCAAACATCTGCAAACTGGAGAACCCTTTGATTGCTTGTATGTATAATACAATGTAGCAAATCCATGTGCAGAAGGCCAAGAAGCAATTTCCACAAAGAGCTTGGCTTAGTTCTGAAGGCCTGAGATGTAGCTAAATGGCAGAATTTGGATCTTACTCTTTCTGGAACGTTTTCTCCAACCAGTGGTTGAAAGAAAACAGATTTATTCATAGTTAATGAGAGACTCTGTCAGCCAAATATTTTCATACCTAAATTAAACACTTACCATACTTTAAGGAGACTGTTGTCTTACATGAGAGAGAAAGAATGATGAAATCCAATCACATGAGTTTGCCTTTTTACAGCCTACACATGAAAAAGTAAATGACTTCAAATTGAAAACATTTGTTCTTGGTTCAAGCTCTCAGGGGTTTCTGTCCGAGATCATCTGATGTCATCTTTTGGGATCTGAGGTAAAGCAGAATACCTACTATGACTTGGGAGTTATCGTACAGGGAGTTGCTTACCTTCCTGGAATCAGAAAGAACAGAAGGAAAGCTGGGTGCAGGGGTAGGACCTAGCTTTTAAAAGCAAACCTCACCAATCCGCTTCCTTCAGTTAGACCATTGTGTGACTAGCCCTTTAGCTATGAACTCATAGGACAAAGTCTATTCATGAGGTTGCTGATGTAAGGCCCTCTCAAAGGCCCCACCTTTGAATACTATTGACTTGGAAGATAAATATTTTACACCTGAGCCTCCAAAAACAAACAAACAAACAAACAAACAAACAAACAAAACAGACATGCATTGGAAGTCTGTCATGATTTAAGGACACTGTCTAAGATGGTGTAGCAGAGCTTGTTCCAGTCAACAATAGATAATCAACCTGAAATCTGAAGCAGCAGAAATCCTTGGGCAGACCTGTATGCAAGATGTTTCCCAAGACTGTAAGAAGACAACTTAACCTGCAGGCAGGAGAAGGCATAAAGAACAGACGTTACTACAAGATAATGTTAAAGACAGAAGCAAGCGTGCAGGTCCAGGTAGAAAGCAGAGAGCCCAGGCTATATAAGTAGAGCTGCAAAAAGATTGTTAGATGTGACAGAGAAAGATTAGAAATAAAAGATTGTTTAGATTATAAGCACAGCAGTAACCAAGGCACTATCACCACATACTATAGAATCAAGCAAACTGCATTCCTTGTGTAGATGTGGGAATAAAGGCGCATAATTGAAATCACTATGGTAAGCCTTTACCATTTAAGATCCTTCTAGGCCCACCTCTGCCCTTATGTTGTAACTGTAATTACATTGACTCCAACTGTTTTGCCTATTCTGTCTTTAACAATCCCATTGAAATTAGAAAACTTTCTCATTTGGCCTATAACACTTGACGTTACAGCTGAAGAAATTCTCAAAGGCACTGATTGTCCACTCCAGTCCCAGTGGCTTTATGTCGACCTTATGCATTTTTAGTAGACATTGCATTACCTCAACAAACAAGCTGAATCTTCTAGTATTCTAATTTCCCACCCTCCTCCCATTTTCTTTGAGTATTACTGCAGGATATTAGAATTACCTCACTTCTTTTGAAATAAAGGTCACCATCGAAACAACCCTTTGTTTACTTGGATGCTATAAGAAAGTTGATTCTAGAAGTCAAGAAGGAGAGAATTTCATGTTTGAGACATTATGATCTTAGGAAGAAGGCATTGCATTTAGTGACACTAAGGTTTATCGCTGATTGCCAGTGAAGACTTTCAATGATGAAAATCATTGGTAGTGAGGATAATAGTATTGTTAGGAGATAAGTGGCCAATAAACAGAAACAACAAGTACGACTTTTGATTTTCTAGAAGTTTAACTAATATTTGATAAAGGTACTTCTTAATACTTTTTTTTTTATTTTCTTTTCAAGGAGCAGAGAGGAAAGTACATAAAATGCACAGAGAATTATATGTTTCAAAGAGAGTAGTTGAACACTCAGAATCCAGAATACCGTTCATGCAGACCAGGATGTGTTCTGAGGTAAAAAGCATGAGGTTACCTTTGATGATAGAAGTGAAAGAAACAACGTGAAGTTAGGAGTTTGATTAGGGAGAAGTGTAAAGTCACAGCAGAAACCCATATTTAAGAAAACAAGTCAAACAATTTAAATTGATGATGAAATAATGAAATCTTTCCTAGATCATAATAAACTTAAATTAACATAAGCAAAATATATTGGAGATAGCAGCAAAAGAAGTGTTTGCATTCTGACACACAACTGGGAGGAAGAAAGTTGTAGGGGATGTACAAATTAATCTGTTAAAATTTACATAAAGAGATAACATGCTTGTGAGTTATGAGGAGCCATTTTACTACTTGGGCCCTTCAGCTTGTTGAACTCTTTGAGTTCTGTAGACTATGGACTGTATCTTGGGTATTCTGTATTTTTTTGACTAATATTCATTTATCAGTGCGTACATACAATGCAGAGTTACCTCAATGAGGATGATATTTTCTAGTTCCATCCATTTGCCTGCCAAACTCAAGGTGCCCTCATTCTTAATAGCTGAGTAGTATTCCATTGTGTAAAAGAACCATGGACATATGGGTTGTTTCCAGCTTCTAACTATCACAACAAGGCCTCTATGAACATAGTGGAACATGTGCTCCTCTGGCATGGTGGGATATCTTTTGGGTATATTCCCAAGAGTGGTATAGCTCTATCTTCAGGTAGATCTATTTCCAGTTTTCTGAGGAAACTTCAGATAAATTTTCAGAGTAGTTGTACTTGTTTGCAATCCCACCAGCAATGGAGGCGGGTTCTTATTTCTCCACATCATATCCATCATTTGTTGTCAACTGAGGTTTTGATTTTAGCCATTCTGATTGTTATAAGGTAGAATCTCAGGGTAGTTTTAATTTGCATTTCTTTGATCACTAAGGACTTTGAACATTTCTTCTCAACCATGCATGGTTCCTCTGTTGTGAATTCTCCCTTTAGTTCTATACCTCATTTGTTTTTCTTGGGTTGTTGGGTTTTTGGTGGTTAGTTTCTTGAGTTTGTCATATATTTTGTAGCCTTCCACTATGTGAGGGGTTAGTGAAGTTTTTTCCTAATCTGAAGGTTGTAGATTTCTTATTGATTAGGTGCTTGTATTACAGAGGCTTTCCAGTTTCATGAGGTCCCATTTATCAATTCTTGATCTTAGAGCATGACCTATTAGAGTTGTGTTTAGGAAATTTCTCCCTGAGTCAATGAGTTCAAAGGTTCTTTCCCACTTTCTCTTCTATTAGATTCAGTGTATCTGGTTTTATGTTGATGTCCTTGTTCCACTGCACTTGAGTTTTGTGCAAGGTGACAAATATGGGTCTATTTTCATTTTTCTACATATAGACAGCCAGCTAGACAAGCACCACTTATTGAAGATGCTTTCATTTTTCCATTGTATATTTTTGTCATCTCGGTCAAAGACCATGTGTCTTTAAGTGTGTAGTTTTATTTCTGGGTCTTCAATTCTATTCCATTGATCAGCGTGTCTGTCATTGTACCATTACCATGCAGTTTTTATCACTATTGCTCTGTAGTAAAGCTTGAGGTCAGGGATGGTGATTCCTCCAGCTATTCTTTTGTTGTTAAGAATTGTTTTTGCTATTGGGGTTTCTGCCCTTTCAGATGAATTTGATGATTCCTCTTTCCATGTCTTTGATGAATTGTGTTGGGATTTTGATGAGGATTGCATTGACTCTGTAGATTGCCTTTGGTAGGGTGGCAATTTTACTATATTATTTCTGCCAATCCATGAGCATGGGAGATCTCTGCATTTTCTGAGATCTCCTTCGATTTATTTTTTGATAGACTTCAAGTTATTGTCATACAGATCTTTCATGTGTTTGGTTAGAGTCAGACCAACGTATTTTATACTATTTATGGCTATTGGGAAGGGATTTGTTTCCCTAAATTCTTTCTGAGCCTGTTTATCATTTGTATAAATAAGGCTACTGATTTATTTTAATTAATTTTATATCTGGCCACTTTGCTGAAGTTGTTTATCAGCTGGAGAAGTCATCTGGTTGAATTTTTAGGGTTGCTTATGTATACTATCATATCATCTGCAAATAGTGATACTTTTATTTCTTCTTTGACAATTTGTTTCCCCTTAATCTCTTTGTTGTCTTATTTTTCTAGCTAGCACTTCAAGGACTATACTGAATAGGTATGAGGAGAGTGGGTATCCTTGTTTTGTCCCTGATTTTAGTGGTATTGCTTCCTGTGTGTCTCCATTTAATTTCATATTGGCTGTTAGGTTGCTGTAAATTGCTTTTATTATGTTTAGGTATGGGCATTGAAATTGTGATCTCTCCAATACTTTTAACATGGAGGGGACTTGTATTTTGTCAAATGCTTTTTCTGCATTAAGAAAATGATCATGGTTTTTTTTTTTCATTGAGTTTGTTTATATAGTGGATTACATTAATGGATTTTTGTACATTGAACCAATCTTGCATCTCTGGGATGAAGTCTACTTGATCTTGGTGAACAATGATTTTGATATGTTCTTGGATTCGGTTTGCAAGAATTTCATTGAGTATTTTTGCATTGATATTCATAAGTAAGATTGGTTTGATGTTAACTTTTTTGGTTGGGTCCTTGTGTGGTTTAGGTATCAAAGTAATTGTGGCATCATAGAACAAGTTAGGTATGGTTCCTTCTGTTTCTACTTTATGGAATAGTTTGAGGAATACTGGTATCAGATCTTCTTGCAAGGTCTGGTAGAATTTTGCACTACACCATCTGGCCCTGGACTTTTTTTGGTTGGGAGGTTTGTAATGACTTCTTATATTTCCTTATGGGATATGGGTCTGTTTAGATAGTTTACCTGCTCTTGATTTAACTTTTGTATGTTGTTTCTGTCTAGAAAACCATGCATTTTATCTATTTTTTCCTGTTTTTTTTGAGAATAGGCTTTTATAGTAAGATCTGATGTTTTTTTGAATTCCTCTGTTTCTGTTATTATGCCTCCCTTTTCATTTCTGATTTTGTTAATTGGATAATGCCTCTGGGCCTCTAGTTAGTTCTGATATGGGTATATCTATCTTGTTGATTCTCTCAAAGAACCAGCTTTTGGTTTTATTAATTCTTTGTTGAAGACATTTTCAGGTCCTTTGAGCTGGGAATCTTCATTCACCTCTATTCCAATTATTCTTTTTTTTAAAAATTATTTTTTTTATTAGATATTTTCTTCATTTACATTTCAAGTGTTATCCAGAAAGTTCCCCATCCCCTCCCCCATCCCCATCCTGCTCCCCTACCCACCCCCTCCCACATAATGGCCCTGGCGTTCCCCTGTACTGGGGCATATAAAGTCTGCATGGCCAAGGTTTATCTTTTCATTGTGTCCTGAATTTCCTGAATGCTTTGGATTAGGAGGGTTTTTTGTTTGTTTTGTTTTGTTTTGTTTTGTTTTGTTTTGTTTTGTTTTGTTTTTTCATTTTGAATTTTCTTTAACAGTTGTGTCAGTCTCTTCTATGGTATCTTCAACACCCAAATTCTCTCTTCTATCTCTTGTATTCTGTTGGTGATTCTTATATCTGAAATTCCTGACCTCTTTCTTAGGTTTTCCATTTCCAGGTTTGCCTCCATTTGTGCTTTCTTTATTGTTTCTACTTTTAGTTATTAGACTGCTTTATGTTCCATTCATTCACCTGTTGGATTCTGTTTTCCTGTATTTATTTAGGGGACTTTCATGTTTCCTCTCTAAGGGCTTCTACCTCTTTACTTGTGTTTCCCTATATTTCTTTCAGTGAGTTATTTATATCCTCCTTAAAGGACTCTATTATCTTCAAACCATAGGATTTTAGGTTAACTTCCTGATTTTCATGTGTATTGGTATATTCAGGGCTTACTGTGGTGGGAGAACTGGGTTCTGATGATGCCCATATATATTGGCTTCTGTTGCTTATGGTCTTATGCTTGCCTCTCAACATCTGGTTAGCCCCAGTGTTTGCTGGTCTGGGTGACTCTGTCTGGAGTCTGCTTCTTTTGTCCCAGGGTTGCTTCAGGTCTCTAGGTAGGCCTCTGGTCCTGGCTATAGCAGACCACCTGTAGGGCCTTCCAAATTGGGGCTCTACAGAGGGACAGAGAGGCTGCTGATCTGTTGCCTTGATGCAGTAGATCTCCTGGGAAGCCTTCAAACTGTTGGGTCTTCAGGAGGAGCAGTCAAGCTGTTGTCCTGGGTGAAGATGTTCTTCAGGGACCCTATTGACTATGGTTTCTGTTTGCCTGTACAGCAGAACTCTTTCACCAGAGGCTTTCAGTCTTTTAGTTATTGTGCATACCACAGAGCCCCCAGGATGTCTTCAGACTGTGGTGTCCATTGCCCAGTTGCCCTGTGTACAGGGGAGGGCCTGGGTTGCCTTCAAGCTGTGATGTCTTCAGGGGAGCAGACAATCTGGTGATCAGTTGCTCAGTTGCCCTCAGTGCAACAGATCTCCAGGAATGCCTCAGGTTTTGGTATCAGTTGCCAGACTGTTCTGAGTGCAGAGGATCCTCTGGGATGGCATAAGATATGGTATCAACTGCTCTGCTTACAGCAGATCCTCTAGAATGGATCAGGATATGGTGTCTTCACAGGAGCAGACCAGCTAGCAAGTCTGCCCCCGAAGAAAGGACCAGGTGGAAGGGGAGTGGAATTCGGGGAGCAGAGGTTTTGGTGGGTCATAGGTCCTGAGTCTACTGGGATCTAAGCAATAGCTCTGGGACTTTGGGGAGGGAAGGGTTCTTACCAACTGCTCTGAGTACAACAGAACTTCTAGGATGGGTCAGGATATTTTGTCTTCAAGGGAACAAACCAGCTAAGAGTCTGCCCCAGCAGAAAGAACCAGGCAGAAGGAGTCAAAATCCTTTTCAAATCAACATTTCCTTCGACCAAGGTCTCCATTTCATATCCTGTGTCTCCTTTTTTTCTTCTTCTTCTTTCTTTTTTTTTTTTTTTTTCCGAGACAAGGTTTCTCTGTATAACCCTGGCTGTCCTGGAACTCACTTTGTAGTCCAGGCTGGCCTTGAACTCAGAAATCTGCCTGCCTCTGCCTCCCAAGTGCTGGGATTAAAGGCATGCGCCCGGCATATCCTGTGACTCTAGTGTGTAAGAGTCCCTCTCCATCTCTTATGGTGAGCCTGGCCACTTTGGTTCCTATTCAAGTTCTTAAATTTCTCATTCTGGATTTCCTTCAGTTTGAGTGTTCTTTACTGATTCTATTTCCACCTTCAGGCCTTGAATTGTTTATTGATTTTCTTATATTGTTTGTTTATTTTCATAGACTTCTTTAAGGAAGTTTTTCATTTCTTCTTTAAAGAAGTTTATCCTGTTCATAAGGGCTATTTTTAGGTCTTTGTCTTGTGCTTCAGCTATGTTGCAATTCTCAGTGCCTACTATGGTAAAGTTGCTGGGATCTAGAAGAGACATATTATCCTGGCTCTTATTGGTTGAGTTTTTAGGCTACAATCTAGACAAATGGGTTTGTGATGACGGAGATTCTAGGTGGTGACATCTGGTCTTATCTTTGGTCGGTGGATGTTTTGTTCCTTGTTTCCTTGCTCTCTTGAGTTCATAGAAAGGTATGGTAGCTGTGTCTTGCCTGGCAGGGGATTTTTCCTGGATCTTTCTGGATCTGACTCCTGGGGGTTCAAGTAAAATATATTCCTAAAAATCAGAACATTGACACTTAGGAATGTGGATGGGCTGAGGGGACATTGAGGGGATTTACTAGAGCCAGGAAAGCAGGATCTGCTTGGTCCCTGGGAAAAGGGGAAGAATGTGAAGAGACCCTAGCAAGTAGTCTGCTTCAGAGCTAATAAAGACACGTGGGGATTGGATTTGAAGGAAGGGAATGTAGGGATCTGAATTTGGCTGACCAGTTTTCCTGGCTTCTCTGGCAGGATTGACTTCAGTTCCCATGAATAACTGCTAGAATTTGAGTTGAGGAACACAAGATGAGTGGGGAGGAAAGTGGAAAGATATGAGTGTTCCACTGGAAATGGGTGCAGAGGAGAGGCAACTGCAGCATGTCTGATACAGGGCTGAGGATGAGACTGGGGTCTTGGATCCTGAGAATAAAGAGAGGTAAAGATCTCCAGTTACCGTACCAGCTTCCCTGGATGGAATGCTCTAGCTGCATATTCATAACCTCTAAGCTTTCTAAATATACTTTCTATATTTATTAATCATATGTTACTAAATAGCATATATAGAACGGGATGCTATAGTCTTCTGTCAGCTTCTGGCCCACACTGGCTAGTCTTTCTAACTTGGGAATAGAGTATCATTTATTTCTTATTTATGTTTAGATGGGATACTTGAGCAATATGTTAACTTTTCCTCGTGGCCATAGAATAGTCAAATCAAAGAACTTACAGAAGAGTAGCTTTTATCTCACAGCTTTGGAGGTTTCAGCCCACTCTTGTCTGCCTTAAGGTATGGGTAAGGTTGAAATGGTATGACAGAAGGACATTGTGGAAAAGAACACTTCTGCTCTGGCTTTCTAGGAAATAGAGAGACGCAGGAGAAGTCTAAGAACAAGAAATACCCTGCAAAGATATCCTGACAGTGATATAATTTCTCCACCATCAGGCACCATCTCCCAACAGCCTATTCAAAACCAACATATCATTTGGTTAAATCATTGATGAAGGGAATGCCCTCACAGGATTCTCAGCCCCCAGCAGCACCACAAGTTGGAAACAAGCTTTCAACACACAAAGCTTCTGGGAGACATTTTCACAGATTTGACCCATGAAATGCAAGGATGGAAATTGGTTGATTATACTTACAAAGGCACATCTGGAAGAGTCATCTTTTCCTCTTATTCAAGCGTGACTTCATGATGGCATAAAATAGCAAATACTTACCAGTTTTAGTATCTGTTTCAACCTTAACACTGCTGTTCATATATTGCTACAAAAAACAATCTTAGGGCACCCTGAAAAACATACTCTTCAATCTTTTTAAGTTATCAATCTAAATGTTTCATTTCACGATTAGTAGGTTACAATATTTCCCAATCAGGACCCTGATCTTGACATAATAGATATCCTATGTGATTTAGACAAATTTCCTTAGGATCTTGGCTACTGTGATGATTGACTTCTGCCCTCTCTTCCTTAGGATCTTGGCTGCTGTGATGACTGACTTCTGTCCTCTCTTCTCATGCTTAGTGCTCCATACGTTCACCTGAAAGGACCATTTTTAGCAACTTATTAGTCATTCTGCTTTCTTAGCAACTGATCAGTCTTTCTGCTTTCACAACTTAGATTTTATTTGCAAATTAATTGTTATTAGTCCCTTGTCTTTGTCCATTACATATATAATTCTTAGTCATACATAGCTCTTCACTTCTGTTTTCAATACCCTTACTATGTTTACAATATTTTCCCAGTACTGTTTATTTTGAACCAAAACACTACAGAAAAACCATTAACTATGTAGGTTTAAACTAAGTATATACAAAGTTAATTTTTAAAGAAAAGAAGAAATGTGAACATTCTACCAAAATTTTTGCATTTGCTTATAATAACACAGCAAGCATCAAACTTGGCTAACAGCCACTAAGGTATAGTTAGGTAAAAGGAAGTAACGTATTTTCTGCTATCGTACAAAGGAGTGACTATAGATATGCACTGCATGTTTTATAAAAGTTAAGATATGGATATTAGATATTTCTAACATAAATAAATACTAAGAGTTTTAAACATTATTTTCAACATCGTACCATCTTTACAGATATTATAATGCCACATATAACACCATGAAAATATACAATATTTTAGTATAAATTCTAAGTAAAACAAAAATAAAATCATAAAGAGACCAAAAACATAACAAAGAACTCTACTGGTTTATAAATAAAACTTAGTATTGATTTTTTTTCTCCTAATTTATTTTTACTCTGTTTGATCCCTTAAGATAGAACCAAAATTTAACTATATTCAACAAATTGCCAAGTGGCTGAGTAATTGATGAACAATTATCATAAGCTGAAAACTGAACAATTAAAATTATTATGCAAATCATCTTTCTACCTCCTATAGTTTTGCTACTCCCTTTTATACATTTTTCTCTGATTCAAAAATAGTTTTGGGTAATCTAACCAACCTCATCTCCTTTGACAAACGTTTGTCCAGAGAATCACTCAGTCTGAGTGATTATAGAGGTCCCCAATTTTGCTCTCTTTCCTCTGTGCTTTCTTATCAGTGTCCCACCTAGAGTCTTCACAGCGTCCTTTTACTCTCTACTCAGGGTTTTGTTTTGGTTTGTTTTGTTGTTGTTGTTGTTTTGTTTTGTTTTGTTTTCGAGACAGGGTTTCTCTGTGTAGCCTTGGATGTCCTGGAACTCACTCTGTAGACCAGACTGGCCTCGAATTCAGAAATCTGCCTGCCTCTGCCTCCCAGGTACTGGGATTAAAGGTGTGTGCCACCACGCCCAGCAGAAGCACCTCACTACTCAGTTAAACATTACTTTTATCTTTTATGTACAGATTAACAAATAACTGAGTTACTCCCAGTTTCAGAATTTAACAAGTGCATACATTTAGACAAATTTCTCATTGTTCTGTAAGAAAACCACTATTTTGTGTACTTCTTTGGGACCAAGTTAGTTGATAATATTACTGTATAGGAATTCTATCTTCAAAAAAAAAAAGGAATTCTATCTTCATATTAGAACTAGCATCCTCCCTTATCTTTTGTGAATAAGCTCCAAAAATTTCAACAGTACATAAAATATATGTTACTCTTGAACCTGTGTATATTCTGCCTTCTCTTTTATGCCTGCTGCCACAGAAGCCTAACTTCTGTCTCCTTTTGATCAGAAATTTGCATTTGTAAACTGTTGTTAATTAAAGTGAGGGTGACTCAAATAAGAGCGCTGTGATTCCACAATCACTGATCTACTGACTAGGAGAATTTTTAAATTATTAAAGAATAGCTTGTGGGACTTACATGTTAGAGGAATGAGTCACATCCTGGGCAGAACTGAGGAAGATACTGAAAACTTTGACCCTGCTACTCAGAATAGCACAAAATTTAAAATTTATGAGCTGGTTATTTCTGGAATGTTCAGTTTATATTTCAGAACATTTTTGACTGCAGATAACTGAACTTTGGAAAATGAATTCACAGATCAGAGGAAAGCGCTTTAATGGATAAGATTACGTGTGTTACACAGTATTTTTAACGTATAGAAAGGGCTTGATCCGTTCACATAATTATGGGAAAATAAAGTTCTTTTCAGAGTGCCATGAATAACAGAAAATATACTTTGTGAAGTATTTCAGATTCAAAAAGGTAGCTAAAGAAAAGAAATCAGACTTGATTGTGTATGATCAAGGTTTTAAATATATCAAATATTTTGCTGGCAGTGTTTCCTAAGTTGAGGGTTTTAATGGCTAGAAAAGCAGTGTAGGAACCCGTAATGCATGTTCCACACTCTCAGCCTAGATCCTTTCAGCACTTCACTCTCTACACTTGGGAAATGCATGACAGGTAAAACAATTTCTTTTCTGCTTTGAACATATTTTCTCTGTGGAATCATTTTGCTTCTAAGAGAAAAGCAAACCTTGAAAGCGTAAGATACAGGACAGAATGTGGGGGAAAAATCATGCCCATTGTTTGTTCATACAATCAAATTTTCAAAGTTGCAACTTTCCAATAAAATGTAATGTTTTCAACATGTTCACTCTAGGCTTTTTTGTTCTCAAGTAAACCTGTGCATCTTTTCTTGTTCTTATTTTACATTTTAACACGTCTATGCCACTTCTGTTGCTCACTTCTTTTAAAATTTTTTTGGTAATATAACACAATTTCATAATTTTCCCCTTCCTTTTCCTTTCTCCAAACCCTTCTATATATTCCTCATTGCTCTTTTATAAATTGATGGCCTCTTGTTTCATTAATTGTTGTTACATGTATGTTAAGTATATACAATTATATTCCTAAATACATACATACAACCTGTTCAATCTGTAGAGTGTCACTTGTATGTTCTCTGGATTGACAGGTCAATATCGTGGCCCTCCTACTCTATTCTCAGACTTCCTTTGTTGCCTGAGTTTTGTGTGTGTGTGGTTAAAATGTTCTTGCTCCTTCACTTTGATGGCTTCATACCCATAGAGACTCATTTGCTAATACCTCTATGAACGCTACCTTTTCCAAGTGCCTTATGGAGTTTGATATTATCCCTGAGGCCTACAGCTAGCCCCTGAATATCACTAAAACCTCATCATTTGAATTTTTCTTTATCTTGATTTAAAGTGCAATAAATTTGTTGAAGATGCTTAATTCTGTATACCTAAAATATGAACACTTATAGAATAACTTCTCAGTAAATGAATATCATTTATCTGGTTTAAAACACTTGCATATTAACTTATCAAATTTGTTTATTTCTCTAATGGTTTATCCTCAAATAACTGTATCCTCCTTAACTTATTTATGGTTATACAGCTGTATTGTTTATGTACCTTTTCCCACCATGATCATATCAATTCATAAGTAGTGATATGACTATTTCTCTAAGCTCTCTCGAGTTATATTCTGTCTTTTTTTTTTTTTTTTTTTTTTTACTTTTTCGAGACAGGGTTTCTCTGTATAGCCCTGGGTGTCCTGGAACTCACTCTGTAGACCAGGCTGGCCTCGAACTCAGAAATCCGCCTGCCTCTGCCTCCGGAGTGCTGGGATTAAAGGTGTGCACCACCGTGCCCAGCTTTTGTTTTTTAAATTAAAACTTATTTACATAATTTCTCTTTTTCCTGTCCTCTTCTGCCCTTCTAAGTCTCCTTTCTCCAACCCCTTTCATGTCCCCTCTCTAAAATAAAAATAAAAATCTATTTTTATTAGAGTATATGCATAAATATCTAAATATGACCCACTATTTCTATTTTCTATGATCTATGTGTTTATTATTACTAGGGTGACCAGTTTGCATTGAAAAAACAAATCATATCTAGTAATGTGGCTTAAATATAGATCACTTCAAAACTCACACTGAAATGTTGTCATCATTGTGAATCTGTTTTGAGGAGGAGTTGAGGGGCCCTGTTTTAAAATAATAAGTATAGATATGAGTCTTGCATGATAAGACTTACCTGGAATGTTTGCATTTGAGAGGCTAAGATAGGAAAATTGCAAGTTGGAAGCCCAAATTTATTATATAGTATCCCAGGCTAGTCTGACCTAGGTAGCAAAGTCTTGTATAAAATAAAGCAAATAAGAAGGGTAAATAAATACCTCCTGTTGGGCATCAATAACATTATAAAAAGACACACTCAACCTATTTTCTTTTTTTCTTCCTAATCTCACTATGTGATCAAGCAGCATTCCTCTCTGTAGAAGAGGACAGAGAGTTCATAGTGGAATCGGACTCATCTAAACAGCCAGCCCATTGATACTGAACTTCCTAGACTCCAGAACTTTAAAGTCAACAAATTTCTGTACATTAAAAGTTATACAGTCAGCTATAGCATTAAGAATTTTTTTCTTGATTTGTTAATTTCAGATGAGAAGATTCACTTTTTATCTGGGCCATGCCTTGTGGTAGTAGCCTACACAAGGGCCATGGGAGAAGAATGTACTTGTTCTTTGCCTGCTTGCCCTCACTCTGGCATTTTTTCCTTCAATAGTAGTAGAATCTGCATCTTTAGAATTCTGGCACATGCTTCAGAGCAGCTAAGACAGCCAACCTTATTGTCCATACTGAACAACTACTGGATTCTTGGACTTTCCATTAGGGAACAGCATTATTAATACATTTGGACCACAGTCGGTGAGCTGCTCTAATAAATTCTTTCAGTTTGGTTTCTCTAGAGATCCCTGACTAATACAACTTTTAAAGGGCTCATTTCTTTCCTTTTCTTTTTTCTACTCACCATTTACAGTACCTCAAAAATGATGATGCAATAGTTACAATTCAATCATTTCCTTCTATATATTCATTATCTATCACATATTACTGGTCAATCAAATATATGCTACTGAATCATGGCACTGTCTCTTTTAGTGTAAGCACTGCCTTTTGTGGCACAGATGATAATGCAAATGCCATTGCTGTTATCTAATGAGTTTAATGCTGATTTCTGAAAGTGTTATAAACCCCTCACAACAAATTGAATGTATTTTACAAATATGCACTTGAATGAGTCCCTTTAATTAGATAAATTTTGATGAGTTGGAGTCAGCATTCACCTTAGTAGAACTTTTGTTGACTTTGTTAAGGACATAAAGTATTCCCTAGTAGTCAAAGTTGACTGCATTTGAGTTTGAAAAATTATAGTATGCAGTGTTTGAAGTCAGACACAAATTGTTTGATAAATCAGAAACTATGTCCAGAGGATTTCAATTACAGAGCTGAAGCAAGAGAAGAGCTTAAATAGTTACCCAATAATGTGTTCTGTCCTTCTGAGGCTCAATACAGCGGCATTAAATCTGAACCAAAGATATCTCACACACCCTACCCTTAAACATAACAGAATATTCTGAAGGTTAATGGCTACCTTCCACAACCTGATAATAAGACCCTATTTTGGAAGGTACCCCTCACTCAATTACTTACTTACTTAATCAAACATGGAGACACATTGAGCTGGTGTTCAACTAGAAACGTCACACCTACTGATGTAGCATTCATAGTGCTAGAAGAAACTAGGAAAGCTACCAAAGGAGAAAAGCAATCCTCAATATCACCCAGCTGTGAATCATGCAGCATAAAACAGTAATCTGCCCGTACAGGTAAAATAGTACAGGTGGGATCGTATACTGGTGGAGTGGTGAGTAACTAAGCATATTTTTATTGGATGTAAGGCCTACCCCCTGAGATGTAACCCGATATCTATCACTGCTAAAGTGGCCAAGAATCTGAGATTAGGCATATTATGGGCCTAGGGAAAGATCTACTACTATTATTCTGCCAAATGAACACAGCAATCACCACTCCTACACATTTCTGTACATACATGTCGGTTCACAACTCAGCCCCCATCAAAGTAATTAACACAGAGACCCACAACGCAACAGAGATTGAGAGACTTTGAAACATTCATCCCTAAATGGGGTGTCTTGACCAAGCCTCTCAAGGAGAAAGGGTCTATGTGGAAGAGAAGGCAGAAAGACTATAAAAGCCAGAAGTGATGGGTGACTCAAGAAAACAGTATCCTCCAGACATAACAGGACTGACACACACATGAAGTCACAGATACTGTGGCAGAATGCATGAAACTGATACAAGTTTAAACCTTTTAAAACTTCAGTATGAAGAAGTGGACACAAAACCCCACCCTAACACAAGACATTATACACAGTTGTTACCTGATACAAAACAAAAAGCAAGTTGTCCCCAGTGGAGTAACACTGAATATGTTAATCATACTCCAGGACAGAAACCATGTCCAGGAGTAGTTAGAGAACACAAAACAGACCTGCTATTGTTTCTGTTGTTTTTGGTGGAGGTGGTAGTAGTAGTAGTAGTAGTAGTAGTAGTAGTAATAGTAGTATTTGGTTTGGTGCGGCAACTGTTGTCTCACTCAATTTTATTTTTGTAGTTTATTTTAAATTTTGTCTTTTGTTCTGGCTTTTTTTTCTTTATAAGAGATATAGTGATAGATAGATAGATAGATAGATAGATAGATAGATAGATAGAGAAAGAGAGAGAGAAACATGAAATGAGGTAGGTACACAGGTGTAGAGAATCTGGAATGTATTAGGAAAGGGGAAGTAAAATTGTCAAAATATATTTTATGAAATAATGAATAATAATAAATAATAATAAAAATCCAATAGAAAAATTTGGACTATATTTTCTGTTTTTATCTGCAAGTCATGTTGAATATTCTCACTTGGAAACTGTATTATTCTGTGCTTCAGATTTATAAAATTAAACATAAAATATCAATATACTACCCAACATTCTTTAAGCCAAAGGTCATATTGCTTTAAGTTATTCTAGGTTTCTATAAATTTCTCTCTCTCTCTCTCACTCTTTCTTTCTTTCTTTCTTTCTTTCTTTCTTTCTTTCTTTCTTTCTTTCTCTCTTTCTTTCTCTCTCTTTCATTTTTTCCTTTCTCTCTTTCTCTGTTTTGCTTTTTCTCTGTTTGTTTGAAGCAAGTTTCTTTTAAAAATTTGAGATACAATATAATTAGAACAATTCTGCCTGTTCTTTCTTCCTTCTAAATCCTCCTTTAACCTTTGCCACTCTCCTTCAAATTCATGGTCTCTTTTCACTAATTAGTAACAATATTGCATGCTTATATTCCAAATTATAACCTGTTCAGTCCATGTAGCTATTTATATGTATGTTTTCAGGGCTAACCATTTGCCACTGGACAACCAGTTGGTATACTCTTTTCCAGGGCAGGCTACCTCTTCTGTTCCCAGATTTCTCAGGTGCTTTCACTTCCTTTAGTAGGGCTATGGTCTCAAGTTTATTTCCCTGTCCGCACTAACAAGCCCATTTATTTCTTAAAACATGTCTTAGACACAATGTGAATTAAAAATGTCACAGAGGTATATATCTTCAATTCTAGTGATTGTAATAATTATGCCTGGTAAAATCTTGATGCCTTTAAAGGATGATTATGAAGCAACTTTGTAATATTTTTTAATTGAATATTAAAAGCAAAGTTTGTGAATGCACAAGTAAATATTTATCAAAAGTTTAACTTATTCCACTTATAAGACACTGTGATATCATTAGCACAGAATTACTCTGTAGCTACATCCAACTCTTTACCACTGGAAGGAATGTTCCTCTCCTATTTTATAAATCATTCCTAGGATATTTAATCAATGGTAATAATTAGGAATATCGCCATGTCCTTTCTCAGATACTGTTCAGACAGCACTAGCAACAAACCCAGCATTCTTGAATTTTAACATGGATGTCTATAATTTCTGTGGGAATTCTAAAAGGATGCCCATTTCGTGTTCTGTGTGTACGTTTGGGTTATTTTCCAGAAGAAAGGCTAGTGTTCCACATGGCAGAAAGAATGAAGCATGTAAAAATGGAAGCAAGAAAGCAAAATTGTATGTGTTTGTATGTGTATGTTTCTTGTGCTTTCTCTTTTAAAAAATATTATTTTAAATTCTGATTTGCTCATTGGTTGGTTGGTTGGTTGGTTGGTTGGTTGGTTGGTTGGTTGGTTGGTTAGTTGGTTGGTTGGTTGGTTGGTTTTCTAAGAAGAAATGGAAAGAAAGCCTGGAGTTGAGTAGGTGAGTAAGAGTGAGATAATCAGGGAGAATTTGTAGGATGGGACATGATGAATGGAATGTATTATACATTAAAAATACTTTCAATAAAAATGTCGAAAAAGAAGTTTTAAACATGAATTGAAAGTATATTTACATTGGTTAAGCCATACAGTCTATGATATTTCGAAATAGTAACCCAAACTGATTATATATATACATTTATATATTCATTAACAAAAGTCAAGAATTCTTTGAAGAGTATTTGGTAACTTCTTGTGTTGGAGCAGTAAGGCTATATATACATCATAGCCTACTGAAAAACATTAATGATTTCAGCAATTCACCACCTTGAATAGTGTCTCCTCCCATAGGGCTGACCAAACAATGGCACTGATATCTGCAAATAGTCATCAAAACCAACTTTGCAAAGAACATTCAATATAAGAAAATCTGCTGGGATTTATGCTTGCCCTGGAATGAGGCCCCCAGCACTTAGGTAGCAAAATGTAGCTCAGTCTTTATATGAGCCCTCCAATATCTTGAGTGGAGACTTTCCCTAAAGCTGTAGCCTGACAGTGGAATCCATTCCCTCTCAGGGCTGCCTTGTCTGGCCTCTGTGGGAGCAGATGTGCCTAGACTAGCAGAAACTTGCTGCACTAGAGAAGGGAGATACCCATGGGAACCCCACCCTTTCAAAAGAGAGGGAAAGGAAGGATGGGGGAGGGTCTCTGTTAGGAAGTCTTTCACATATAAATAATAAATAAACAAATTAAGAAAAGAAATTTTA
Organism: Mus minutoides; assembly: GCA_902729485.2. Classification (NCBI taxonomy): domain Eukaryota; kingdom Metazoa; phylum Chordata; class Mammalia; order Rodentia; family Muridae; genus Mus; species Mus minutoides. The sequence goes on from LR751356.1 coordinate 25,300, forward strand.
AAAAAGGAATAAAAATCCACTGGAACATAGAGACTGACATAGCTATGCTCTGACAAAAGTACAATGGAAGTTTTACTTGCAGGAAGGAAGAGTGGGGGCCTCCACAGATTTACCCCTAAATGTAACCTGTATAACTATCTGAACTTGTCCAAAAACTGCAAGAATTTTAAAGCTTTGGAAGATACCCTAAAGGCATGCAGAAAAGAGGAGGGATGTTATGTAAGAAAGTCTGTAAAAATTCAATAAAAAGAGTGAAAGTCTATGACATTTGAATCATGACCCACTTCCTCCCTCTATCCACCCTTATTCCCAGCTCAGTGGGATAGAAACTCTGCCTCATGTTAGATATCTTAGATGAAATAGAAGAAACTCTTAGAAGGATATGAACTTTTGACACTGAGTCAAGAAGAATCAGAAAGTCTGAAAACCTGTAAGAAATATAGACTGAATAGATAGCAAAGAATCCCTACTAAAAGTAAGTCCACTATATATTTAAAGGAAAATTCTTACCTTTTCTCAAATTTTTGCTATGTATAAAAGAGGAGCAGTTCCAAATTCCTTCCATAATAGCAGTACTATTTTGATTAAAATTAGTAATTAACCTTTCAAAAGAAAATAAAATGGTACATATGTCTTTTATGACTATAAGGATAAAAGTCGTCAATGACACTAACATATCAAATCCATCATCATGTCACAAAGATTAGAAGGTTGGTATTTATCTAATGAATATTTATTTAACTTAATTTGGAAGTTGATGAGTGGACTTCACTATAATAACTACCATAACAAAAGATAAAACAGTCATAATCATCAACAGATATAGAAAAGCATTTGAGAGAAATCCAAAATATATTTACAATAAAGGAGCTGAAAGTGTTGGGACCAAAGGGAGCACTCTCCATTCATTAAGTTGAATATGCTGGCCCACATGCATAATGCACATGCTTAGTGTCCCACAGGTAACATGACACTTAATGTGAATGGCTGAATTCTTTCCCTAAACTCAGAAACAAGACAGAGATATTTACATCCTCCATGTCTATTCAGTGCTTTCTTGGCATTTTTAGCCAGAACAGTTAGGCAGAAAGGAAAGACACACAGATGGTAAAGAGAGCAATAAAACTCCCTGTTCACCACACAGATGGTATTTTATTGTTCATTGTCTTGAGAAACACACAGAAACCCGACTAGTTAATCAACTCTTTATGCAAGGTTGCATAAGAGAGATCAAAAATCAAAAATCAATTATAAATCCTAAGCACTTAGAACAGCAACATCAAAAGTCATGAAAAGGATATTTATAAAATAATTCTACTTAAATCATGTCAAACTACAGGACAGAACTGTATTCAATATAACACAGAACTATGTGAAATTAATTCTTTAAAATTATAATCAGCATTTATTAAAAATACAAGTAAAATGAAATAAATTCCATGTTCCAAGATTGAAAAAGATAGTGTTCAGGTGACAGCTCTTACCTACTTCTTGCTCATTCTCATTCTAAAATGCCTGCTGGTGTCCTTGCAAAATATTGAGACGGTCAAAAAGATCGTTTGAAAATTGAAAATGGTCTGAACAATTTAGCATATCTTGAAATGTAATGAAGTTAGAAGTCTGACATCTTTCTGATTATAGAACTCCCTAAAAAGATACAATAATCGGAAGAATGGCTGGCATTGGCACAATAAAAATGAATCAATGGAATATGAGAGAGTCCATGACTTCTTATTTTATAATAGACTTGAGATATGGCACAAAACAAATAACAGACAAAGAAAATAGATAAATTGAACTTTACTACAATTAAAAGTGTACTTCATGTGGAAATTAAATAAAAACACATAATACAATGGGAAAAGATTGCAATTTCTATGCCTATATTTTGAGGGTATTGTATCTGAATATACAAAGAATTCTTATACATCAATAATAAAAAATTAAATTACCAAGTGACCAAAGAAAAGGGGATCACAATAAAAATATACATAAATATTCTAGACAAACATGCAAAGATGTTCCATAACATTTGCCAGTGTAATATTCTATACTTTAGGTGTTTATTCTGAATTTTTAAGTTATGTTCGAAATTAATGGATTGAATCATATTTTCATAATTTATTATTCCTCATATTTTCTTCTCAGTCTCCCTCCTATTTACTGATGTCCTTGTATGTCCTCTTCACCTACTGGCTGCCTTTCTTCCTCCTGTCAGTCCCCGACTCTTCCTCAATAAATGTATCCCATTTCTGTTTTCCACTCTTCTGAAGATATCTTATTGCCCTCTCATGATCTCCTTTCTTAATTCTTGACTATAAATTCACTATATATATATATATATATATATATATATATATATATATATACAGATAGATAGATGATAGAGAGACAGACAGAGAGATAGATTATATTTTAAATAGAGACAAATCTACAGATAGAAATAAATATAGGTAGAAATAAAGGTAGAGTTAGAGATAAATACATTCCATCAGGAGCCTGGTATAGGTGTTCTTTGAGAGGCTCTGCCAAAGCCTGACAAATACAGATATAGATGTATGCAGGAAACATTGTACTGAACGTGGGACCCCTCAATGGAGGAGTTAGGGCAAGGACTGAAGGAGCTGAAGAGGTTTGCAAACTTATAGGAAAAACAACAATATCAACCAACCAGACATCCCTGAGCACACAGGGACTAAACCACCAACCACAGAAAGATCCATGGTTCCAGCTAGATATGTAGCAGAGCATTGCCTTTTCTGGTATCAATGGGATGAGATGCCCTTGGTCCTATGGAGGCTCAATGACCCAGCATAGGGAAATGCTAGGGCACTGAGACAGGAGTGGTTGGCAGTGGGGTTGGGGAGGGGAGAGAGGATTTGTTGAGGAGAAAATGGGGAGAGGCATAACATTTGAAATGTAAATAAATAAAATAATCAATGAAAATATGCAAACAAAGAAAACAAAAAAGAAATCTGGCTCATTTTGCTTGACATAGTAATTTGCAGTTCCATTCATTTTCTTGGAAAGTCATGATTTCTTTTTTTCATTATGAAAATTTCACTATGTATATAAACCATATTTTCTTTATCAATTAATCTGTTGATGAAAGTCTAGGCTGTTCCCACTACCTGGATTTTGTGACTACTAGAATTATAAATATGGATGTACAAGGATCACTGTGCATAAGAACATCATACAAGTCCTACATTTAAAAGAGACTTTCTGGGAGATATGGGATATATTTTCATAAGATTGTTTTTTAAAGTAGCTTACTGAATACAACTATAATTTCAATATTTGTAACCAACTTAGCATCAAAAATGTATCAAATAGTGCTTTGAACTTTCTCTGGGGTACTTTAAGCCAATACATCACATATTATAGTCCTTTGTCATGTTGTGTACTAGATATTACTTGGCTGACATTATCAATTCTCTCTCTCTCTCTCTCTCTCTCTCTCTCTATATATATATATATATATATATATATATATATATATACTCTATATATATATATATATAATACACACATATATGTGTGTATATAATTATATATAATTATTATATATGTATATATAAGATAGATAGATAGATAGATAGATAGATAGATAGATAGATAGATAGATATCCTGTGTTTACTAGATATTCACCTTCTTTTCCTACTATTTTGCTTTTCAGTGACAGTGACACCTTGTCCTGTTCCAGGAAAATATTTCACTGCTGAAGGGTCAACTTCATTCTCTTTTCTGAGCATTGAACCTATACACCACAAATAAATGAAGACTTGAAGTCCACTTTAATGAAACTGAAAAACTTTGTGTTCTTAGCAAGTCTTTGTGAATATATTTTTCTTCTCGAGGTTGCTAGAGTTATAAAGCATGAAAATTTCAATTTTCTTGGTTCCAGTTTAAGAATGAAGCAAACATTGAAATGGCAATGCATGAGATTTTACAGAACTCATGTCTTTGTAAATATCTCACTGTCATACCAGAAAGTCTGGAGGCTAATGTACCTTACAACATTGCTTTGTATTAAATGTGAGATGCAAAATTTCCGTACATGTTTACCAGCTGAGGAACTCTTTTACTTATACCTGAAAATACAAATAGATATATATGCCTTTTATTTAAATTTAAAAATAGAAACATGATTTTATCAACCTGAATAATCATTTTTGCATATTTTGTTATTTGAAGAGAACAAAAAATAGCATTATTAAGTCACACAACATTAATATCTTGTAGCAATTTTAAGATATACCTTGTAGTCAAGTAGTTTGTATAGTTTTAAATGTACAATATATTTTATTTTTATCCTTCTCTATACATTTATTACCTTGTTTCCTCTGTATATTTTCAGAAATGCTTCACTAGTTTTGCTTGCTAATAATCTGCCATGTGTCTTGCATTTATATTCAAAAGTGCATCCNGAGGCGGAAGCGCACGGTCAGCTTTTAGATGGAACACAGGGTTCCCAAGGAAGAAGGAGCTAGAGAAAGTACCCAAGGAGCTAAAGGGGTCTTCAACCCTATAGGTGGAAGAATAACCATGAACTAACTAGTACCCCCTGGGCTCGTGTCTCTAGCTGCATATATAGAAGAGGATGGCCTAGTTGGCCATCAGTGGGAAAAGAGGCACCTTGGTTATGCAGACTTTATATGCCCCAATACAGGGGAACGCAGGGGCCAGGGGGTGGGAGCGGGTGGGTAGGGTAGCAGGGCCGGGAGGGGGGAGGATATAGGGAACTTTCTGGATAACACTTGAAATGTAAATGAAGAAAATATCTAATAAAAGTTGAGAAAAAAAAAAGACTATAAAGCTTCTACAAGTAAACAAGATAAAAAAAATTTGGCAATGATTTCTTGAATGTAATATCTGAAGAATAAAGAAGAATAACACAAAGCAATCTAAAAAAAAAAAAAGTGCATCCTATATGGAGTTATCTAAAGTCATCAGATTTGTGACTTAATAATCTTCATCCATATTACAAATTATGTTTTTATTATATATCTTATTTATTTACATTTAAACTAGTAACCTCTTTCCTAGTTTCCCATCTGCAAAACCATTACCCCAACCCCAATCCTCCTGCTTCTATGAGGGTGATTCCCCCATGCACCCATACATGCCCACCTCAGCACCCTAGCATTCCCTTACACTGGGGCACTGATTCTTCACAGAAACAAGGGCCTCCCCTCCCATTGATGCCTAATTAGGCCATCCTCTGCTACATATGCAGCTGAGGCCATTCCTCTTCTTTAATTTGTGCTTTAGTCCCTGGGAGCTTTGGGGTGGGGTGTCTGGTTAGTTGATATTGTTGTTCTTCCTATGGGGTTGCAAAACACTTCAGCTTCTCCAGTCCATGCATGAAATCCTCCTTTGGGTTCTCCAGGCTCAGCTTGATGATTGGCGGCAAGCATGCACATCTGTACTGGTCAGTCTCTGGCGAAGCCTCTCAGGAAACAGCTATATGAGCCTCCTGTCAGCAAGCACTTCTTGTCATCAGCAATAGTGTCTGTATTTGGTGTCTGCATGTGGGATGGATCCCCAGGTGTGGCAGTCTCCAGATGGCCTTTCTTTCAGTCCCTGCTCCATTCTTTTCCCTGTATTTCTTTTAGACAGGAGCAACTCTGGTCAAAGTTTTGGAGATGAGTAGGTGGCTCCAGCCCTCAACTGGGAGCCTTGCCTAAATTTTGAATATTGTCTCTACAGGTTCTCTGTCCCCTTTGTTGGGTATTTCAACTAATGTCTTCCCTGTTAAGTCCTGGAAACCTCTTGCTTTCCTGGAATCTGTGATTTTTTGGTGGCTACCCCCAGTTCCCTATCCCCCACTGCTACATACCTCTGTTTAAGTTCCTGACTCTCTGTATCTCATCCCTGTCTCCTTGCCTACTTGATCCTGTCCCCTTCTTTCCCCTCCCCTGCCTCTCTTTCTCCCAAGTCCTTACTACCCTCTACCTCCTGTGAGTATTTTGTTGCCCCGTCTAAGAAAGACTGAAGGACCCACACTTTGGTCTTCCTTCTTCTTGAGCTTCATGTGGTCTGTGAGTTGTATTGTGAGTATTCTGAGTTTTTTTCCTAATATCCACTTATCAGTGAGTATATATGTGTGTTCTTTTGTGACTAGGTTACTTCACTTAATGCCATATTTTATACTTCTATTTATTTGCCTGCAAATTTCATTAAATCATTGTTTTTAATAGCTGAGTAGTATTCCATTGTGTAAATGTACTATATTTTCTGTATCCATCCCTCTGTTGAGGGACATCTGGGTTGTTTCCAGGATCTGGCGATTATAAATAATGCTGCTATGAATATAGTGGAGCATATGTACTTATTTCATGTTGGAGCATCTTTTGGGTATATTCTCAGGAGTGCTTCCTACGTGGAGTTACCTAAAGTCATTGGATTTGTGGTTCAATATCTTTCATCCATCTTACCAATTATTACTTTTTAAAAAGTAATATCTTCTATAATTATCTCCCTCTTCTTTTGAGATACTAGTGAAATACATGTTAAATAATTTAGAACTCTCAGTTCTTGGATACTCTACACTGTCTTCTTCCCATTTCATTTCTATTTTTGTTACCTTGGGTAACTGTATTACTGTAGGACCAACTATGGTATCACTCATTTATGACTTTATGTTGACAATGAATTATTTTTTTGCCTGTCATTTTGCTGAATATCAATAATTATATTGATGACTTATGATATGTTTAGTGCAGAAAAAAATATAGTTATTGCAGCTGGCATGCTTATCCTGGGCTCACCTAAACCAAGCTAATACAGATGCCAAGCTAGATGTGGTCTTGTTGCTGTGGTTACTGTTAATGCTCCCCACTGAGTTTCCCTCAGAGCTTCTGTTTCACACTCAGCTTTCCTTTGCCCATGCTCTCAAGGTGTTTCCATAACATTGCACATTGAGCAGTGTTAAACAGCCAGCTGCCTGTTTTTTGAACATACTGGGTTCTGTCCTAAATACTATGAGTGATTTTTTTAGTTTAACTGTAGACCTTTACGAAGGATTTACGTAGGAGGCTTCAGGATGGAGAATGATATACCATAAGACATGGTACAGAGTCAATGTGTAAATATTCTTCATGGAGATTTTTCTTCATACCTTCCTTCAGAAGTCTTCATATGACAGTGGATGGAGAACACTAGGAGAACATAGCCCACCAAATCAATTACGCAGGGCTCTCATGGTCTCACAGAGATTGAAGGGGCAAGCACAGGGTCTGTATGAGTCTGCATTAGATTGTTTGCATTTATGGTATGGCTCTTAGCTTAGTGGTTTTGTAGGACTCCTAACAGTGGGAGCTGGTATATCTCTGACTCTTTTGCCTGATCTTGGTGAAGGGATCTAGCAGGTCTGGCCACGGCAAGCATGGTGCTGACAGTGTTTTACCATTTAATTTTTTCTAATTTGCTAAACTGTTAAATTATATTCCTAAAGCTGGATCTTTTCCCTTATTTGGCCTCTGACTCATACCTAAGACTGATTACTAAGGTCCAACTATCAAGACGCCAATGAATCAAAATTAATTATTTAGACTATCCTAATCAAAATGCCCATCAGGACTTAACAATATATCCTAGCTCTTTCTAACACAGACTTCCACATTTTTCCCTCTTAAAATTAACACTTGCAAAGTTATTTCTACCTAGTTTTGCCCACTTCAGATTCATCCATCTTGCCTTTTTGTCTTGATTAATAAAGAATCTCTTTATGCTTGGTGTGTGTTTAAAAATGATGTTTTGCCATAGTGTCTGAGTTTAATGACTGATTATGGGATGGATCCTCCGTGGTGGGGTAGTCTCTGTATGGTCCATCCTTTCATCTTAGCTCTAAACTTTGTCTCTGTAACTCCTTTCATGGGTATTTTGTTTCCTCTTCACAGGAGGAATGAAGTATCCATGAGCTGTCTTCCTCATAGGACAGCTAGTGCCTACTTAAGGGACCCTGATATAGCTGTCTCGTACAGAAGTGGATGCTCATAATCATCTATAAGAGAGAACACAGGGCCCACAATGGAGAAGCTAGAGATAGAACCCCAGGAGCTGAAGGGGTCTGCAACCCTAGAAGAGGATCAACAATATGAACTAACCAGAACCCCCAAAACTTGTGTCTCTAGCTCCATATGTAGCAGAAGATGGCCTAATCGGTCATCATTGGGAAGAGAGGCCCCTTGGTACTGCAATCTTTATATGCCCCAATACAGGGGAACGCCAGGGCCAAGAAGTGGGAGTGGGTGGACAGGGGAGCAGGAAGGGGGGAGGGGGAGGGGACTTTCGGAATAGCATTTGAAATGTAAATTAGGAAAATATCTAATAAAAAAATGAAAAAATAAAATAAAAAATAAAATAAAATAAAATTCATAGTAAACAGAAAAAAAAAAAAGATGTTTTGTTCTGGTCTGTGCCTAATCTAGGATCCAGAGGGCAAGTTCATGTGTTTGAGGGGCCAGGGAGACCTAAGAGTAATTGAGAGAGGGGAAACTGTGTTGTATGTATTGTATGAGAGAAGAATCCATTTAAATTTTTTAAAACAAAACAAAAAAATAAACAAAAAGCAAGTCTTCATCTGAACTTTTGGACAGATGCCTTTCTCAGAGAACTTCTGCCATGATATTATGTTATCTTTGTATTAGTACGAGTGTGAAGACAGAGTTAAAGGGTATCAGAGTTTGAGAAGCATTTTTTTTTTTTTTGCAATCAAATTAGTTCTGGGCACTCTTCCACTCCTAGAACATCTATTTCCCTTGTTTTTCTCCTATCTCTGATCCCTGTAAGGACAGGGGACTATTGTTCAAGTATCTTTCCAGTGAATGTAATCCTTATGGTGATCTATGAGATGAGTATCTTTCTCATGACCCAAGAGGCCTTGTCACCCACCATCCCCACATTGTCACAGTGAGGGGAGAAATCTTCAATTTCACTTTATTCTCCCTTGTTTTTTCTACCCCAGCAGATGCCTGGTAAGCTTGCCCAGGCCCACTGAACATGTGATTGTTGCACTGTATTTGCTAAAGTTAGGAAAGAGAAATTCAGTTTGAATTTGCTATACATTTGGATCTTAGGAATTTTGCTTTCTCAGAAATATCAATGTTTCTCTGGCTGTAGGAGATGAGTATAATAACTCTTTCTCATGAATAAAGTTCTTCTAAATTATAAAGCCAACCTTGATATTGAACAATTTGGGAGTATTTGAAAAAATGTGGTATATATGCACAATTGAGATTTTTCAGTCATAAAGAAAGAACAAAGTTTGTTTTCTGTAGAAAATTTTGTAGAAATTACGCAAAACATTTACAGACCATTAAATTGGTCCTACAAAGACAAATTTATATGGCTGAAATTTTTCCTCTCATATATACATCCTTGATGTTATATAGACAGTTAAGATCATATTTATGCCTTTTAAGGAAAAGTGGCATGGTCTAAGTGAACAAGAGACGCAGGAGGGATGGGGACAGAAAGAGGAATATCAGGGCATACTGATATACATGATATACTTGTATGAAAATGTTTTTAAGTCAATGTAGCATAACATTTTGCACAATGAATATATATATATATATATATATATATATATATATATATATATATATATATGGGGAGCGGGCGCAGCCACATGGGCCAAAGATGGCGCCCTGGCTCTATGCTAAGCCTTGTGACCTTGCTTGTTTACCTCAGTCTTAATCATGCACAGTAAAAGCAGCATGTGTAACTCGTTGGAGAGGTTAGTGCAACATCTCGAGATACCATTCTATCAACCAGTCCTTCACACTGCCTTGGATTGGGTGATGTGAGGTGACGAGAGTGAATGGAAGAGGATAAGTGTGGATAGTCCCAGAGGATGATATATGATTGAGGCTTGATGACTGATGGACAGAATTGATGAGCTGGGGAAGCTGCGAGAAACCTCCGAATAAAGAGAAGCGACTGCAGCTGCTCTGAACCTGCTTTTGGAGTTGGTGTCATTTATTCCCACTCTTTGCTGGTCAGAGATTGGAGCTGCGACATATACAATGTTTTGTTTTCCTTAAAATTAAAAAAAAAAAAAAGAAACAACAACACCACCAACAGCATAAACAATTGTCCCAGGTACAGTGGATCTCCCCTGAGTGCTGAAAAAATTGGTTCATCTTTTCTTCTCCTCAGAGCTTCAAGTTTTTGTTCATACAACCGAGAGTCTAAGTAGGTGTGAGCTTCTTTCCAATGTTGTTTTCTTTAAGATGATAGTAATTAATGTCTGTCTAATGCACTACTAGCTTCTGTATTCCATACGTTCTTTTGTGCGCTACGTTGAGGTCTGTAGAAAGACCCTTCTGTCTACCCCTGCTCTGTCACACGTGTCTTCATGTCTCTTGAGTCACACATCTGCACACTAGATTGACTCATTTTAAAGTGATTCATATTTTTCTCTGTGTGCTTTGCCATCTGTTTGTGCCCAGCGTGCCTGCTCTTCGTGTGCTTCAAAAGATAAGTCACCGATTTCATCTCTTTATTTCTGCCTTTCAGGAACTGGGTTTCTGTGGTCACTTAGTTTCAGCTTGGTTATGAATTTGTAGCTCTTCCTAATTTTAGTTTGAAAGTGACTTCTTTTACTTCTGTTTTTTTTTTTCAAGCTCCTACATTCTGAACCAAACAAACACATTTTATGCAAAGTGTTTATAAGTGGTAATTTTGCATTCACCTGTTTGCTGAAAGTGTTTAAGAGCTGTAGAAGTTTCTCAGTGGAATTTTTTTGGTCACTTATGTATGAAATCATATCATTTGCAAATAAAGGTACTTTGACATCTTCTTTTCTAATTTTATCCCTTTGATCTCCTTTAGTTGCATTATTCCTCTACAACTTCAATTACTATATTGAATAGGTATGGAGAAAAAGGGAAACCTGTCTTGTTTCTGCTATTGGGGAAATTGTCGGAGATTCTCTCCACTTAAGTTCAATTTGACCATAAGCTTGATGTATATTTTGTTTATGTTGAGACATGTCCCTTGTTTAAATAATAAATCCAGTACTTTTATTTGATAAGGTGTTAGATTTGTCAAAGGCCTTTTTCTGCAACTAATGAGATGATTATATGAAGTTTTTTTTTTCAGTTAGTTTATATAGTGAATTAAAATATACTGAATTTCATATGGTGAACCATCCCTGCATTTCTGGGATGATACCTGCTGCATCATGGTGAATGATCTGTTGGTTGAATTCTTAGATTTGGTTTGCAAATATTTATTTGAGTATTTTGAAATATATGTTCAAAAAATTAGTAGCCCTCTTGTAGACAAATAACAAATGACTGGTCTATGAGCATGAGAGTTCTTTCCATCTTCTGATGTCTTTCCTTTTTCTTTTTCTTTTTATTTTTATTTTTTTAGATATTTTCTTCATTTAAATTTCAAATGCTATCCCAAAAGTCCCCTCTACCCTTCCCACGCCCTGCTCTCCTACCCACCCACTTCCATTTCTTGGCCCTGGCATTCTCCTGTACTGGGGCATATAAAGTTTGCTAGAGCAAGGGGCCTCTCTTCCCAATAATGGCTGACTAGGCCATCTTCTAATACATATGCAGCTAGAGACACAAGCTCTGGGGGTTCTGATTTGTTCATGTTGTTGTTCCACCAATAGAGTTGCAGACCTCTTTGGCTTTTGGGTACTCTCTCTACCTCCTACATTGGGGACCCTGTGTTTCTTCCTAGAGATTACTATGAGCATCCACTTCTGTATTTGCCAGACACTGACACAGCCTCATAGGAGACAGCTATATCAGGGTCCTTTCAGCAATGTCCTGCTGGCATATGCAGAAGTGTCTGCGTCTGGTGGCTGATTATGGGATGGACCCCTGGGTGGGGCAGTCTCTGGATGGTCCATCATTTCATCTTAGCTCCAAACTTTGTCTCTGTAACTCCTTCCATGGATATTTTATTCCCTATTCTAGGGAGGAATGAAGTATCCACACATTGGTCTTCCTTCTTGATTTTCTTGTGTTTTGGAAGTTGTATCTTGGGTATTATAGGTTTCTGGGCTAATATCCACTTATCAGTGAGTGCATATCAAGTGACTTCTTTTGTGATTGAGTTACCTCACTCAGGATGATATCATCCGGATACATCCATTTGCCCAAGAATTTCATAAATTCATTGTTTTTAATAGGCAGAGTATGGGGAAATGGGATAGAGGGTTACAGGGGGGATACTTGGAAAGGGGATAACATTTGAAATGTAAATAAAGAAAATACCCAATAAAAGAAAATAAAAAACAGTCATCAACTAATATCTGATTTGATAGAAGGCTCATTCCATGAGATAAAATTCATACCTGAAACTGTTGGGTGACTAAGAGCCAGAGACTAGATAGCTCAAAATCTTCGTTAAAACCAAATATTACTGATCTTAAAAAATTAAACAAAACCAAACAAAACCCTGATAAAATAACTCCTTACAATATTCTGTTATACTACTGAATCAGTGCCTTACTCAGCTGTCATAAGAGAATCTTCTTCCTATAGCAGACGGGAACAAATAAAGAGACCCATAATTTGATATTTCTCAAAGAGATACTTTGGAACACACACAATTAAGTGAGATATCTCCATAAATTCCCTCCTCTCAGATTTCAGGGAACCTGGTGGAAGAGGAGGAGGAAAGAGTGTAAGAGGGGATGGAGGACACCAGAAGGATAAAACTTACGAAATCAATAGAGCAAACTTTATGTAAACTCACTGACTGTAACAGCAAGCACAGGGCCTACATAGGTCTGTGCCAAGTTCTCTGAATATATACTATATCTTTCAGTCTAGTGTGTTTAAGTGATGCCTAAATGTGTGAATGAGTGTGTCTCCGACTCTTGTGTTTCCTCTTTTTTTTTTCCTCTCGTTGGTTTGCCATATCTAACTTTTATCTGATATTTTATGTTAAGACTTACTATATTGTATTTTTTTATATTTTTTATGTTTTGTTGTTATTTTTTAGAAACCTTTTCTTTTCTGATGAAAGACAGAAGGCAGTAGATCCCGACTGGGGTATGTGTTGTAAGAGAAAGGAGTAGACAAAGAGGAGAATTGTAAACAGAATGCCTTGTATGAGAAAAGAATCTATTAAGACTATTGAAAATGAAAGTGGAAAAAAATGAAATGAAAAACATTTAACTCTGCATATCTTTTCGGCTTTCCAAGATTAAAGTCAATATTTTGTTTTGCCAAATAGACAGTAATTCTTCCTATATTGTGCTTTAAATATGTGTCCAATGTTATAGTATGATTCTCATTGTATTTATATGCATTTATCTTTTATTCTATTTTATCTATGGACATAAATCATCAACAATTTTTTATCTCAATATCATAGAGATTAAAATACTGGCTACTATACCAAATATGACAAAATCATTGCATAATTATTCTTTTCAATAGAAATCACACTTCCTTATTGCAAATTATCTTTATTGATGATTGTGCTGCTATGAGACTGTATTTAAATAAATTCTGGAATCACTTACTTCATTTTTACAACCACATTCTAGATTTCATAATACAGGTTTTAATATTACTGTGGTCAAGGAGATATTATGGAATACTGCAAGAGTGAAAACCCTTTCTTTGATGCATTCAATACCAAACAGTAAAATCATAGTGAAAAAGTCCATTCTATTCCTTGAATTGAAAGCATTGAGGAATAATGATATTTTCTTTAAGTCTTACCACATATATCAACTTCTGATCCTCACTTTTTTAGCAGTATTAACAAATTACCTTTACATACATTAGATCCTGTGAATACTAGAGCATTTACACTTTGTATGTAAGAGTGAAAACCTTCTAAAACCATGTGTGTATTTCCATGAAAATTACTTTCTAGTCAGTCAATTTGTTTATATCTTTAATAAGTTTGCCAGGTTGAGTTCATCCCTAACACTATAAACACCTTAAGACTACTTTTTAAATCTTCACAGAGTGTCTTACACTGTGGGATGTTCTCTGACTTTAAGAAACAATGGTTCTCACTTTATAATAAAAATACTGGAAACTGGGAGTGTTGAAAGCAAAGCAGTTCATTTTTCAGACTTCCAAAATCAGCCATCAGCCTAGAGAAAAGGGCAGGCAGGCAGATCTGAAGCCAAACAGTCCCTCCCAAGGATCATGGTTTTCTACAGTTCTGTCTGGCTATGTGTGCTCAGTCACACAGCGGACTGTCCCCTTCTCAACCCTAAGGTAAGTTCAAATACTTCCAGGCAAGCAAGCAGGCACCAGTTGGTAACTAGGAAAGGGTTCTAAATAAAGCCTTCAAGCTATAGGAAGAAGCTTTTCTTATGACAGCTGAATAAGGCACTGATTCAATAGTATAGCAAAATATCATTAGGAATAAGTTCATCATGGTTTTTTTTTTTTTTTTTTTTTTTTTTGTCTCCAATTCCTTAACTCTAAACATACCTTATGCTGAAAACAGACCATGATGATTTATTTCTTACATGATTGGAGAACATATAGTTGCCTGTGTATTTTTTTTTCATGAAAGTGTAAAATATCCAATTCCCAAACATTGAGTTTCCAGTAAGAATGCCACATAGGGATGTTGAGTTAGTTCTTGCTAATCAAAAGTGACCTAAATATCTGTGAATATCTCCAAAGGGGTCTATGAATAACAAGAGGACCATAACTCAGCCTGACCCCCATTGAAGCTTTTTATCATCCATTCACTTATTCTTGCATTCATCCAAATGACATTCATATTTCAAGTATTTAAAGTAGCAAATAAACTTCTGACACACAGGGCAGGCTGCAGCAATCTGCTTCCTGTCATTCCTGGGCAGTTGTCCTGGTGATAAATCATCTTGATAAATTGCCAGGCAGATTGGCAGAATCTTTGCTCTTCAACATTAGCTGTTCTCAATGATCCATTGGGAGTATTCTTTTCCCCCTAAACCATCAAAAAAACAACCAGAATGATAAGTATCAATGATAAAGTGAATCAAATATTTGCAGTTGGTTGAGCTCATAAGATACCTTGTCACTTTTATCCAGATTTGCTAGGTTGAGTTTGAACACAGAACTCATAAATCAAGTTCCATTTTTAGATCTAAAGGTTTTTTCCTACATCGACATCTGTATGAAACTCGTTTTTTTTTTTTTTTATGGGTTTAGAGATTTATTGTAGAAAGGCAGGGAGAAGAAGAGAAGGTAGAAAGAGAGAGGGGGGGCTGCTGTGGCAACTTGGAGAGATGGGGGAAGGGATAGAGAGAAAGAGGGCTAGAGAAGATAGTAAGGAATGTGAGAGCTTAAAAAGTGAAACTCTTTGCAAAACACAAGAAAATCAAGAACGAAGACCAAAGTGTGGATACTTCATTTACTCCATTCGTCCTTAGAATACAGAACAAAATACCCATGGAAGGAGTTACAGAGACAAATTTTGGAGCTAAGATGAAAGGATGGACGATCCAGAGACTACCCCACCCAGGGATCCATCCCATAATCAGCCACCAAACCCAGACACTATTGCATATGCCAGCTAGATTTTGCTGAAAGGACTCTGTTATAGCTTTCTCGAGTGAGGCTATGCCAGTGCCTGGCAAATACAGAAGTGGATGCTCACAGTCATCTATAGGATGGAACACAGGGCCCCCAATGGATGAGCTAGATAAAGTACCCAAGGAGCTGAAGGGGTCTGCAACCCTATAGGTGGAACAACAATATGAACTAATCAGTACCCCCAGAGCTCGTGTCTCTAGCTACATATGTAGCAGAAGATGGCCTTGTCAGCCATCATTGGGAAGAGAGACCCCATGGTCTTTCAAACTTTATATACCCCAGTACAGGGGAACACCAGAGCCAAGAAGTGGGAGTGGGTGGGTAGGGGAATAGGGCGGGGGGGGGGAAGGTATAGGGAACTTTCGGGATAGCATTTGAAATGTAAATAAAGAAACTACCTAATTTTTTAAAAAAAGTGAAACTCTTTAAATTAATTTTTTGGTCCGTTATTTCTTTGCCAATGAAATGAGCCAATACATGCCAGATCGGATTACATATGTTTATTATTATTATTTTTATTTTTATTTTATTTATTTACAATTCAGATATTGTTCTCCCTCCTGCTACCCCCCCTCCAACAGTTCCTCTTCTAAGTCCTCTACACCCCTGTGTCTGAGAGGATATCCTCTCCAAGGCTCCCCCCACCCTAGGGCCTCAAGTGTCTTGAAGATTTTTTTCTTCTTTTATTTTTCAATTTTTATTAGATATTTCTTCATTTACATTTCAAATACTATCCCGAAAGTCCCCTATACCCTTCCCCAGCCCCCGCTTGGCTCCCCTACCCACCCAATCCCACATCTTGGCCCTAGAATTCGCCTGTACTGGGGCATATAAGGTTTGCATGACCAAGGGTCCTCTCTTCCCAATGATGGCCAACTAGGCCATCTTCTGCAACATACGCAGCTAGAGACATGAGCTCTGGGGGTACTGGTTAGCTCATAATGTTCTTCCACCTATAGGGTTGGAGACCCCTTCAGCTCTTTGGGTACGTTCCTCTAACTCCTCTATTGGGAACCCTGTGTTCCATCCTATAGATGACTGTGAGCATCCACTTCTGTGTTTGCCAGACACTGGCATAGCCTCACAAGAGACAGCTATATCAGGGCCCTTTCAGTAATATCTTGCTGGTGTATGCAATAGTGTCTGCATTTGGTGGCTGATTATGGGATGGGTCCCCAGCTGCAGCAGTCACTGGTTGGTCCATCCTTTTGTCTCAGCTCCACACTTGATCTCTGTAACTCCTTCAATGTGTGCTTTGTTCCTAATTCTAAGAAGGGGCGAAGTGTCCACACTTTGGTCTTCATTCTTCTTGAGTTTCATGAGTTTTGCACAGTGGGATGGCTCAGCAGGTAAGGTGTCTTGAAGATTAGGCACATCTTCTCTTCTCCCACTGATGCCAGACCAGGCAGCCCCCTTCTATGTGTCTGTGCCTCAGCCCGGTTTATGTATGGTGCCTGGTTGGTGGCTCAGTGTCTGGGAGCTCCCAGGGGTTGGGGTTAGTTGAGACTGATGGTCTTCCTATGGGTTTGCCCTCCTAATCTTCTTCCATCCCTCCCCTAATTCAACCATAGGGGTCCCTGAATTCAGTCCAATGGTTGAGTGTATCTCCATTTGTCAGTCAGCTGTTGGTTGGGACTCTCATAGGAAAATTTTACTAGACTGCTGTCTGTAAGCACACCATAGCATCAGTAATATTGTCAGGCCTTGGTGCCCCTCCAGGAGATGGATAATAAGTTGGGACAGTCACTTGACTGCCTTTCCCTCAGTCTCTTTTCCATTTTGTCCCTATAGTTCCTTTAGACAGGGACAATTCTGGTAAAGAAACTTTCTTTCTTTTTTTTTTTTTTATTAGATATTTTCTTCATTTACATTTCAAATGCTATCCTGAAAGCCCCCTATACCCTCCCCCACCCAACCCACCCACTCCCACTTCTTGGCCCTGGTATTCCCCTGTACTGGGGCATATGATCTTTGCAAGACCAAGGGCCTCTCCTCCCATTAATGGAAGACTAGGCCATCTGTACTGGCTAGTTTTTGTGTCAACTTGACACAGCTGGGTTATCACAGAGAAAGGAGCTTCAGTTGGGGAAATGCCTCCATGAGATCTAGCTGTGAGGCATTTTCTCAATTAGTGATCAAGGGCCCCTTGTGGGTGGGACCATCTCTGGGCTGGCAGTCTTGGGTTTTATAAGAGAGCAGGCTGAGCAAGCCAGGGGAAGCAAGCCAGTAAAGAACATCTCTCCATGGCCTCTGCATCAACTCCTGCTTTCTGACCTGTTTGAGTTCCAGTCCTGACTTCCTTGGTGATGAACAGCAATGTGGAAGTGTAAGCTGAATAAACCCTTTCCTCCCCAACTTGCTTCTTGGTCATGATATTTGTGCAGGATTAAAACTCTGACTAAGACACCATCCTCTGGTAAATTTTGACTGTGATTCTTGTACGCCATCCCTCTACTTGAGGTCCTGTCTATCTACTGGAGGTGAACTCTGTCCCTCTTCCCACTATTGAGCATTTCATCTAAGGTCACTCCCATAGAATCCAGAGTCCCTCACATAACAAGTCTCTGGTATTTTTCTAAAGGGTTGTCTTAGTCATGGTTTTTACTCCTAAACAAACATCATGACCAAGAAACAAGTTGGGAAGAAAAGGGGTTATTCAGCTTATACTTTCTGCACTTCTGTTCATCACCAAAGGAAGTAAGGACAGGAACTCACACAGGTCAGGAAGCAGGAGCTGATGTAGAGACCATGGAGGGATGTTCTTTACTGGCTTGCTTCCCCTGGTTTGCTCAGCTTGCTCTCTTATAGAACCAAGACTACCAGCCCAGGGATGGCACTACCCACAAGGGTTCCTCCTCCCTTGATCACTAAGTGAGAAAACACCTTACAGCTGGATCTCATGTGGGCATTTCCTCAAGGGAGGCTCCTTTCTCTGTGAAAACTCTACCTTGTGTCAAGTTGACACATAAAAACAGACTGTACAAGGGTGTCCCCACTTCCCCCTGCTGAGTCATTCTGCTGGCCCCCTGGGTTTCCCTCTCCCACCCATAACTGATCCCATTCCCCTTTTCTCCTCTCCTTCCTCTCTCCTAACCAGCTTCCTTTTTTCCTCTGCCTCCCATGATTATTTTTGTTCCCCGTTCTATGTTGGATTGAAGCATCCTCATTGGTACCTTTCTGCTTGTTAAACTTTTCTGAGGAACTTCCAGATTGATTTCCAAAGTGGTTGCATCAGTTTGCAATCTCACCTGCAGTGGAAGAGTGTTCCTCTTCTTCCACATCCTCTCCAGCATGTGATATCACCTGAGATTTTGATATTAGCAGTTCAGATTTGTATAAGGTGAATCTCACAGTCATTTTGATTCGCATTTCCCGGATGACTATGGATTTTGAACGTTTCTTTAGTTGTTTCTTGGCCATATGAGCTTCCTCTGTTGTGAGTTCTTTGTTACACTCTGTACTCCATTTTTAATTGGGTTATTTGGTTTTTTTGGAAGCTAATTTTTGAGTTCTTTATATATTCTGGATATTAGGCCTCTATTGAATGTGTGGTTTGTGAGGATTTTTTCCCCAATATGTTAGCTCTGATTTCTCCTATTGACTGTGTCTTCTCCCTTACAGAAGCTGTTCAGTTTCATGAAGTCCTATTTATCAATTATTAGAGCCTGAGCCATTGGATTTCTGTGACAATGAGTTCAAGGCTCTTTCCCATTTTCTCTTCTATTAGATTCAATATGTCTGGTTTTATGTAGAGGTCCCTGATTCACTTGAACTTGGTCTTTGTCAAAGGTGATAAATATTAATCAATTTTCATTTTCTCCATACAGACTACCAGTTTAACTAACACCATTTATTGAAGATTCTTTCTTTTTTCCATTGTATGTTTTTGGCTTGTTCATCAAAGGTCAAGTGTCCATAAGTATGTAGGTTTATTTCTGTGTCATCCACTCTATTCAGTTGATCAATATACCTGTCCCTGTACCAATACCATGTGGTTTTTATCACTATTGCTCTGTAATACATCTTAGGTCAGGTATGATGGTTCCCCAGAAATTCTTTTGTTGTTAAGAATTGTTTTCGCTCTTTTTTCTTCTCTCTCCTCTCTCTCCCCCTTTCTCTCTTTTTCCTCTTCTCTGCCCCTCCCACCCGCTCAATAAACCTCTCCCATGTGGAACCACATTGAAAAAAAAAGAATTGTTTTCACTATCCTGTGTTTTTTGTTATTCCATATGAAATTGAGTATTGTTCTTTCCATGTTTGTGAAGAATTGTGTTGGAATTTGATGGGGATTGCATTGAATCTGTAGATGGTAGGATGGCCACTTTTACTATGTTAATCCTACCAATCCATGAGCATGGAAGATGTTTCCATCTTCTGATGTCTTCTTCAGTTTCTTTCTTGAGAGACTTGATGGTCTTATTATACAGATATTTAACTTGTTTATTTAAAAGAACACCAAGATATTTTATATTATTTGTGACTTGTGAAGGGTGTTGTTTAGGGTTCCTCTTTTCTTTCTCAGTCTGTTTATCATTTGTTTAAAGGAAGGCTACTGATTTGATTGACTTAAATTTATATCCAGCTACTTTGCTGAAGTTGTTTATCAGATGTAGAAATCTCTAGTATAAATTTTGGGGTTTCTTTTGTATAAGTATTAGAGAGATTAAGAATTCAAGGTCCATACCTAAGTACAATAAAATAAATATATAGCAAACCAACAACCAATAACAAATTAAATGGAGAGATACTGGAAGCATTCTCACTAAAATCAGGGACAAGTCTTCATACTATTCAGTATAGTACTTAGAGTTCTAGGTAGAGAAATAAGACAATAAAAGGAAAACAGGGGTATACAAGTTGGAAAAGAAGCCAAGGTAACACTATTTGCAGGTTAGATTATACTAATGTCAGGTTTATTGGGAAGCTGCTCTCAGGGGAGTTCACTGGCTCCAAGTATTGAGGCCAGGGGAGTCACATGAGGGGGTGGGAAGAAAAAGGGCATGTGCAGAGAGAGAAAAGCAGAAGATAACAGGGAGAGAGAGAGAGAGAGAGAGAGAGAGAGAGAGAGAGAGAGAGAGAGAGAGAGAGAGAGAGAGAATGAGACCAATGTCTGTTCCCTCGAGGGGAAGGGCAGCCCACCCCCACAGCTAGAGAGTTCAGTGTTAGTGGCAGGGTATACCAGGTAGGGGCTGAAGGATGCTGAGAGAACCTGGAGACCAGGTCTGTTTAATATGTAAGATATGTACCTCAGTCACTTGTTCTGGGGTCTGAAACCAAACAGATTTTTTCTTTATTAATTGCAGAGAATGCCTAAAATCCTTCTTCCAATTCTAACAACTGATACATAAATAAAAATAAACAGACAAATAAATTATTTGCCTCACCCTTCTATGCACCCTTGAATTTGGTCTTGACTGAGCTGAGTTCACAGTGGTAAGCCTTCAACATCAGGACAGTTGAAAACACAACCGCACAGTCATGTTCCAGCTGTGCTCTAATAATAAACACTACAGTTTATGGTATTCCTAATTCATGTTCAATTTCAAGTACCTTTGATGACATTTTCTGCATTTTCTGGACTGGAGAGAGTCAAATGCTGTTTCTATTTCTACATATTAAAGATTAAAATACATAATTCACATTCCATAATTTTACTTACTGACAGAAGGCTGAGGCCTGAATTACATGTTTAGTCATAATTTTTGTCTTTGTTTCTTGACATCAGATTTGTTTACTTCTCCTGTGACCTTTATAATCTACCAACTGAAAGATCAAACACAATGTCCAAGTCTTGCCAACCTAGATTTTGATAACATGATCAAAGATAAACTGGTGACAGTGATGGTAGCTAATAGTTATATAATCTTAGTATGTGGCAGGGCTCTGGTAAGTGTTTTATACATGTTGAATCATTTAACTTGCACAAAACATATCTGAATTTTGACAACCATTTTATGGATGGGGAAATCAGGGCTCTGAGTTATCAAGCAAGCCATAGAAAATGACAGAGCTCAGGAGTGACAGTCTAGAAGAAGAGTAAGTTTTTATGAATAATCTTACATTTCAAATGATTATTTGCTACAATTCCAGGTCATGTGCAGAACGTTTCGTATGCAATTGCAGATGTATTGCTTTAGCCCACTGCTGGAAAATATATCTTCTAACATGACCCAATTCTTTCTCTTTAGAGAAAAACTGATTTACTGTGGAAGGAAAACTTAGTAGATAACAATAAAAACACACATTTTACCCAAGCACTACTGTCGTTTTAGATTTCTGACTGATGTCCCTTAGCTATATCATACATTGCTTAAATTATTCTAAATGATGTATTATTTCAATTAAGACAGGGAATATCTTTATCATATGCTTCTAATGAACTTAGAAAATATTCAGCAATATTTTCCTTTGTTAATTCAAAATTTTAGTTTTTGTGAAAATTCTATACATCAGTACTGTATAGTTTGAAAGCTTGTCCTCATAGAGGAATCTTGCATGTCAGGTTCAGCCAGATTCCTTCAAGCCCTGTGCTCCAAGTATTTGATATCTTCAGCAAAAGGGTCTTACCTTGCAAGTATATGTCTGAGCTTATACATAGTATACATGGATTCTTAAATAAACATAAAAGTAATGTTTTTCCATGGCCTTTTCAAACATCATCAGTGCCAATCATGATGGAACAATGACTTTCGTTAACAAAACAGGTTATTTACAAAGTAATAAAGCAAAAATTAAAACTTTGACTTTTGATTTTTTAATTATATTTAATCTTTTTTTTTAAACACTCCAGACTTTATTTCCATCCCGGTCCACCCTCTGTCTGTTTAACATCCCATACCTTCTTCCCCACACCCTGTCTCCAGGAGAATGTCCCCACTCCCCACCCCCCAACCCACCAGACCTCTAAACTCTCTGGGGCCTTCAGTCTCTTGAGGGTTAGGTACATCTTCTCTGACTGAACCCAGACCTAGAAGTCCTCTGCTGTATATGTGTTGGGGGCCACATATCATATGATGTGTGCTACCTGGTTGGTGGTCCAATGTCTGAGAGATCTCAGGGGTCCAATATTAATTGAGACTGCTGGTTCTCCTACAGGGTAGGCCTCCTTCTCAGGTTCTTCCAGCTTTTTCCTAATTCAACCAAAGGGTCCAGCAGCTTCTGTCCATTGGTTGGATGCAAATATTTACATCTGATGCTTTCAGCTGCTTGTTGGGTCTTTCTATTTAAGGGTAATCATGATAGGACCCTTTTGTGAGCACTCCATAACATCTGTAATAGTGTCAGGCCTTGGGACCTCCCCTCGAGCTGGATCCCACTTTAGGCCTATTGCTGGACCTTCTTTTCCTCAGGCTTCTCTCCATTTCTATACCTGCAGTTCTTTCAGATAGGAACAATTATGGGCCAGAGTTTTGACTTGGGATAGTAATCCCATCCCTCGGTGCCCTGTCTTTCTGATGGAGATAGGCTTTACAAGTTTCTTCTCCCCACCATAGACATTTCATCTAAGGTGCCTCCCTTTGAGTTCTGAGAGTCTCTCACTTCCCAGGTCTCTGGTATATTCTGGAGGGACCTCCTCCCCCAATCTCCTACCTTCTGAGGTGGCCTGTTTCCATTCTTTCTGCTGGCCTGCAGGGCTTCAGTCCTTACCCAATACCTGATCATATTCCACTTCCCAGCCCTGTCCCTCCCAGGTCCCTTCCTCCCACCCTGCTTGTGATTGCTTTCTTTTCCCGCCCACATGGGACTGAGGTATCTTCAGTTGGGCCCTTCAGCTTGCTGATCTTTTTGAGTTCTGTGGACTGTATCTTGGTTATTCTGTATTTTTTTTTTTTTTTTTTTTTTTTTTTTTTTTTTTTTTTTTTTTTTTTTTTTGGCTAGTATCCACTTAAAAGTGAGAACATACCATGCATGTCATTTTGGGTCTGAGTTACCTTACTCTGGATGGTATATTCTAATTCCATCCAATTGCCTGCCAAATTCAGTATGTCCTCATTATTAATAGCTGAGTAATATTCCATTGTGTAAATTAATCACGTTTTCTGTATCCATTCTTCTGTTCTGGGATATCAGGGTTGTTTCCAGATTCTGGCTATCACAAACAAGGCCACTATAACATAGTTGACCACATGTCTCTGTGGCATGGTGGGTCATCTTTTAGGTATATTCCCAAGAGTGATACTGCTAGGTCTTCTGGTAGATCTATTTCCAAGTTTTTGAGGAATCTCCAGATTGATTTCCAGAGTGGTTGTATCAGTTTACAATCCCACCAACAATGGAGGAATGTTTCTCTTTCTCCACATTCTTGCCAATATGTGCTGTCACCTGAGGGTTTGATCTTAGCCATTCTGATTGGTGTGAGGTGTAATAGTATTGATTGCATTCTAAAGAATTTAATTGAAATTAATCTCAAATGTGCATAGGTAGAAGCTACTTTCTATTTAAAAAAATTGAAATGAGGCTGATTCCTCCTTAATCTATGTATTTATTAAAGTATTGAGATAAATTGTTAACTAAATGCATTTAGGGCAAATGCATCCAGGGTTGACCTACTAACTTGAGATATATATTTAACTTTATGATGATATCTTAGTGTTCATAATTTATGGATAGCTCTGAAATATTTATTTTTAAGTGAAACCAAAAAAATGTTTGCTGGCTAAATAAATCTCTAAATTATATAAATTTTTATCTTTTAAAATCTATGTCGAATGAGACTGGAGAGGTAGCTCAGCAGTTAACAGCTCTTGTTTCTCTTGTCAGACCTGAGGCTATCCCCAGCCTCCATGTCAGGCATCTCACAAATACTTGTAACTCTAGCTTCAAGGGACCTAACGTGATATTTTGGCTCCTCTGGACATCAGCTCAAACACATACACAAAATCAAAAATAAAATATAACTGAGATAATCTAAAATTACTAGTTATGAGTTAAATAAATCTTGAAAATTTTTTCAAGTGATTATAAGAACTGAAAATCCTACAGAGGAACATAATAGCATATCTTTAAGTGCCTTAAACTCAGTTACTGAAGAACCTTACAGGAGGCAGATTAGCTTTCTTTATTCTAATTTATTTTTAGTTAAAATAGAATTATATCACTTTCTTCTTCCCTTTAGTACCTCAAATCCATCCCATGTACCCACTTCAAGTTGATGACCTCTTTCTTTGACTATTATTCACACGCCACACACACACACACACACACACACACACACATGTGCGCGCATATATCTCTATCTCTATCTCTATCTCTATCTCTATCTCTATCTCTATATATGTATATATTTTTGTGTATATATATATATAAATGTATATATATATATATATATATATATATATATATATATATATATGTTTTATAGAAATATAAATAATATTGATAAGTCCATTTTGTTGGTGGTGTGTATATGCCTTTGAGGTTGACAATTCTACATAGAATATCCAATAAAAATGAATAATTCTAGATGTCACTATATTACAGTCAGGAAAAGCTCGTTTGACTCATGATTTTAGTGGCTCTATTCTAAGCCAAGGCAATTATGTTTGTTTCACGCCCTTGGTGGGTGGGAGTCACTGAATGGAAAATGCCCCAAGGCCATGTGTATGTATGGTATATCCAATGTAACCACAATCACTCTTGTCTACTATGTCTCTTATTCTGCTAGTATCTAATGCTACCATTCCCAACTGCAGAAAAATTAATGGAACGCTAAAGCATCCATCATCTGAGGGTAATCCCTCAGCATAAAAATTACAACAAAAACCATGAGTCACACCATGTGTTCTCTTTGTTTGGTGGTTTAGTCCCAGAGAGCTCTGGGAGTACTGGTTGATTCATATTGTTGTTCCTCCTATGGGGCTGCAAACCTCTTCAGCTCCTTGGATACTTTCTCTAGCTCCTTTTTTGGAGGACCCTGTGCTCTGTCCAATGGATGGCTGTGAGTATCCACTTCTGTATTTGTCAGGCACTGGCAGAGCCTCTCAGGAGACAGCTATATCAGGCTTCTGTCAGCAAACTCTTGTTGTCATCTACAACAGGGGACTCATGACTCTAGCTGCATATGTAGCAGAGGATGGCCTAGTTGGTCATCAATGGTAGGAGAGGCCCTTGGTCCTGTGAAGTTAATATTCCCCAGTATAAGGGGATGCCAGGGCCAGGAAGCAGGAGTGGGTGGCCTGGTGAGTGTGGGGGGGAGTGCACCATGCATAGGAGGTTTTTGGAGGGGAAACTAGGAAAGAGGATAACATTTGAAATGTAAATAAAGAAAATATCTAATAAAAATTTAAAAATACCAACTTAATAAAAATAAAAGCATGTATCTTTGTCAGGAAAGAAAACGAAAGGAAGGAAGGAAGGAAGGAAGGAAGGAAGGAAGGAAGGAAGGAAGGAAGAAAGGAAGAAAGGAAGAAAGGAAGAAAGGAAGAAAGGAAGAAAGGAAGCAAGAAAGAAAGAGAGAGAAACCAGTATCTTAAGCATGCATGCTAGAAAGCACAGAAAGCCTGAAATGTTGAGGGAAATGGAGAAGAAAATATGTCCTATATTGTAACACATGTAAACTTTAACCAAGCAAATAACATTTTATGACCATATGGATCTTCTAAGGGTATTTCTATTACTCTGGTACTAACATAAAACCCATGGATCATATTAGGCAGTTCATCCACCACTGGGGCAGCTTCCCAGCCTCTAAATGCCTCCTGATGTCCTACCATTTAGGAAAATTTACAACTAAGCCACCAATATACTATATTTTGACTGGTGACAAACAATAAGTTCAGCATTGACTTAAAAATACATCACTTTCTTGGCATCACTACATGGGATATGTCTGAGCAGACAGTGTATACTGGTACAATAAACTATCTAATATAGCGTTTTAGCAGTTCTAGATATTGAAGTTCCGACTTCTCTAGCTTCATATCAGTTGTAAACTGAATATTATTTCCACATTTCCCATTATCTACCTATCTTCCTAATTTTGTGTGTTTCCAATGTTTTCCACCTATGGGAGTATGAGCTGTATACCAGTATACCTGAAGGCTTGACCATACAAGTTGCTTTTTGCCAACTAAATGTGACATTCAAATTAGGGCCTAAAGAGGTACCTGATGCTTATGCCTGTATTCCTGTAATAGACAATGATAAGAATGTCTCAGGTTAGGTCTTTTATCCCCTAAAACTATACAGTAATGTTTTAAGTATGTGAATGCAGGTCACATTCAAGAGACATGTGGTCCAAGTGTTCTTTGCCTAGGTCAGCAAATTGGTGGTCTGTGTATCTGTGAGTTCAAATATAAGCATATTTGCTGTGGGCTTCAGAGATGTTCTCTTCTTGGCCTCTATACAACTTATAAAATGATTTTGTATTATCCATTATACTGGTTACATAGTGGATCTAGAAATGTCATCAATTTGCTTTGAAACCTAGACTACCCAAGATACAACTTACTAAACACATGAAACTCAAGAAGAATGAAGATCAAAATGTGGACACTTTGCCCCTTCCTAGAATTAAGAACAAAGTACACATTGAAGGAGTTACAGAGATCAAGTGAGGAGCTGAATCTAAAGGATGGACCAACCAGTGACTCCTGCAGCCGGGAATCCATCCCATTATCAGCCACCAAACATAGACACTATTGCATATGCCAGCAAGATAGTGATGAAAGGGCCTTGATATAGCTGTCTCATGGGAGGCTATACCAGTGCCTGGCAAACACAGAAGTGGATGCTCTCAGTCAGCTATTAGATGGAACACAGGGTTCCCAAGGAAGGAGCTAGAGAAAGTACCCAAGGAGCTGAAGGGGTCTTCAACTCTATAGGTGAAAGAACAACATGAACTAACTAGTACCCCCAGAGCTCATGTCTCTAGTTGCATACATAGAAGAAGATGGCCTAGTTGGCCATCACTGGGAAGAGAGGTCCCTTGGTCATGCAAACTTTATATGCCCCAGTACAGGGGAAAGCCAGGGCCAATAAGGGGGAGTGGGTGGGGTGGGTAGGGGAGCAGGGTGGGGGATGGGGGAGGATTTAGGGGATTTTTGGGAGAACATGTGAAATATAAATGAAGAAAATATCTAATAAAAAATGGGAAAAAAAAGAAAAAAGTAAACGCAGAATGTGGTACATGAATCTCCCTGATTTAGTCAGTGTGTAATCAGTTCTCACTAACTGTTATCAGTAACTCAGGGATGTAGCTCAGTAGTAAGGGTGCTTGCTCAATATCTGTGAAGCCGTGGGCTCCCTCACCACCAACATCTGTAGCCCTGCAAAAACCATATTAAACCATAGTAAATTACAAATGTCAAAAATAAATTGTTTACAACTAGTATTTTTATAATGTGAATAACTGTTGAAATTTGAGTCTTGGTTTTCTCTTTCAGAGTTTTTTCAAATATAGATGTCCCATTATATGTGTCAATTATTTAGAAACACGAAAATAACCATCCCTTCTGACACTAAATATTTTACACATTTGCAAAGTTGGTGATTTAGAGAATAATATATGATGGATATTTTTTTCCAAAGAGCCTTGAATTATATTGATGTAAAGTAGGTCAAAGATTTTTGAAAGCTTCAATTCTTATCATATAAACCACTCTTTTTTTGTTCTCTGTTCACACAAGTCCTTTTACAGAAGTGCTATTTAATAAGGCATGCATCTATTTT